>JANTOQ010091156.1:0-11652 GCA_027564595.1 Bythotiara depressa | reverse complement strand
CAGCTATAACAATGATTGTGACTTATGTCCAACTTGATATCCATATTTTCTGTCAATATTTATCAGTGTCAGATCTAATATGCTTCACTTAATAAAATTAAAAACCTGTCTGTATTTCAATCTATTTACAGCCTCATTCTCCACGATGCTTTTGGCAACTAGTGCCATTTTGAATTTGTGAACTATTTTTATTAGCATGGACACACATACTAAAATATAATTGTCCATGTTTATAAAAAAACAAGGCCCATTTACACTTGCATTTCACACTACTCACTACAAAAGTATACAGTCTTGGTCATGAATAATTAGACCTGCATGTGGTAAATCACATGCGATATCCTCTGGGCACGTGCAGTAAAAGTGATTAGGCTGTAGTTACTTAAATACCTTGCTAATCATGAAGATTTCTTTCATCAAAACACAATTTTAAAGATATTTCATGTACAGAGAATGAATTTTTTTTTGTCTAAATGCTGTTTTACAGTTATCACATACCACAAATAATGATTTCCTTCAACAAACCACTGTTTTACAGTGATTTCATGTATCAAACACAAGCCATATCCTCTGGGCACCTGCGGTAAAATTGATTAGGCTGTAGTTACTTAAATACTTCGCTAATCAAAATCTTTCATCAAAACACGATTTTAAAGATATTTCATGTACAGAGAATGAATATTTCTTTTGTCTAAACACTGTTTTACAGTTATCACATACCACAAATGATGATTTCCTTCAACAAACCACTGTTTTACAGCAATTTCATGTATCAAAACGAGGATTATATTCATTAGAACTCTGTTTTACAGCATTTTCACATACTGCAAACAAAAATTTCCTTCATCAAAAAAACTTTCGCCTTGCACTGATCTAATGTATCGTAAATGAAGAAAATAATAAATGCTGTATATTAGCGATGTTAACTGATGTGAATCTCTAAGCAAATTAAATTGAGTAAGTTAACTGATAGAAATAACATCGATAAAGCTACAAGCAATTGGAGAATATAAAATGATGTTTTTAATATGAGTAGTGCTTCTTGTAATTAAAATTTTATATGAAATCTTCATTAACGTCATGGAGAATCACAATAAAACAGTTTGTGTCAGTCATGTAAATTTGTGGTAAAACTATGTTTTGATATAAGAACACTTCGTTCACATCATGCAAATTAAACCATGTTTTAATGTTCATTTGTGTGTGCATGCGTAATGTTTTACGGCAGACACTTAAGATTTTCTAGCATTCACGAGTGCCTTTTTACAGTCTTACTACTATTTCATCTCTCAAAAGCTATCACGAGTGATATTCTACAGCCATTTTGCGATATTATACGTTTAATATTGGCTATCATGAGTGAATTTTACGGCCATTACTATGGTTTTCTGGCTTTAGACCTGATGGTATGTGACTTTTTCCGACCACTACTATGATTTTCTTACTTTAGAAAGATATTGTGCACGAGTTAACAGCAATACTTGTTAGCTTTAAAAAATAACATTGCTGAAGACTACCTATATCAAGGATGTGGAAATCCAGTCAAATTTCCATAAACCATGTTTTAAAAAGAAAGAAGGACAAACGGCTTTTCTGGTTCATATGGGGGAGGTGTTTTGGAGTTTAGACAACCTGTTTATTTATAAAGAATGTAGTTCATGGAATTATATAATACACCAGCTGATGTTTCTTTACATAAATGGGATGTTTCTCTGAAGAAATAAACAATATGGTTTCTATTGTTTCAATGCCAAAAAGATCTGAGTTGAAACCTTTTCAATTTTACTTTCTGATGGAAGTTAATTTTGGAGATGGACATGTCTGGCAGATATGAACATCTGCCGGTCAATGTGATAGCTGAGGTCTTAATTGATATTTAAAGGCTGGACATGGTGTTTCAGTAAATAAATCTGCTGTCTATTGCTAGTAGAATTGAATAGAAAAATTAAAGAAACAAAAGACATCCATACTTTTATTGTTTTCAATAATTTCGGTTAATCCATTAGGCAAACAAAAAAATTGTTAATATGCAACTTATTTTCCAGTACTGTAGTTCTACTTTTGCATGTTAATCAGATTTCTGAAAGTAGTGTAGTATTCTACCAAATAATTAAATCATGTTTTATAAGTAGTATAGTACATACCCTTCTTCACCCCGGTGAAAATAATCTTCATATTGTCCGACAATCTAAAATATGATAAAAAATTCTAAAGATAGTTTAATGATATAATACTAAGTTCTTCTTTAAATTGATATCCTAGAGATTCTTGTTAGCTGTCCTACTGAAACAAAAGTATTTGGCAAAACATTGAACAAAAATTTTGGTTTCAATTTTGTTGATGTTATACATGTCCACATTTCCATGACAAACAGTGATATTTAAAATTTACAGTTATATAAATATTACATTATATTAAAATTATGTACAAAAGACAAGGATAAATAACAAACCATTTGCAGATGATTTTGTTTTCAAAAGTCAAAATTATGAAATAGTTTAATCCAAACTCTTAAAAACTACTTGCTTCTATTTAAAGGTTTGTTTGTTGTTAAAAGCAAAATATTCACACACAAAAATACTGATGATACTTTTTAATATATATACATTATTTATTTTTGGAAGTAAATTTTATCTCCATTGCTGAAGTAATAGTTTTAAAATATACAATACTCATTTTTATTATTGAAAAACAAAACTAAATACAAACTGCTCCCAAAGTTAAATTGTATATAATTTTATTTGTATTTTGTATTATATAATATAGTTATATTGTTTTAAAAATATAATAGCATCTCTTACATAGCTTTCAAAATAAAACAATGACATTTGCCATACTGAACAAGCATTAAAGCCTGCCTTTGCTTTCCATTCAGCAGAATTTCCGTGTGAACATGATTTTTATTGTTCTTGTTTGTGCGACCTTTTAAAAAGTTGAAAAGAATTATACTTGTTCCACTAGATTTTTTTAAACAACCAATCATATTTTAAGAAAATGCCGCCCGCTCGGAAAATTCTGCTTAATGGAAATCAGGCTTAAAACATTAAAAGCTTTTTTAAACATAAAATATCAGAAAATTATTACAAAATAATTATATGTATTGTGCTTTTCTCAATAAAATGAGAATTTATATTAAAACATTCCTCATAATATATTTAATATATATATAACATTTTTGTGTCACATGATGAAAAATAACATAACAATTACTCACATCACATGACAATAAGTCACAATAAAGCAGTTACACTACAGAAATGATCACTTACTGATTGTTGATAGAGTAGCATTTCATATGACAGACCAAAACTGACAAAATCACACCCACCGCTGATGCTATTGTTGTTTATACCCTAAATAGAAGCATATGCTTTAAGCTTGTGTTGCATTAGCTATCTTACTTTTGTTTAGTTTCTTATATTTTTATAATAATTATAATTTTTCTTCTTCTAAGCTTACAGCTCTGAGAGCTCTACAAACACGCACATTTCACAATACTGCACCACAGGAGCACATTCATATATTGCATTACAGGCATCACCTGTGGCGTACATAAATATATAAACGTGACGAATGGATTTTGTGAAGAGGTGGATAAGACTCGAACTTGGAATCTCTCGTTTGCAAATCCAACTCGCAACTGCTAAGCTCCAATAATTATAATAACTGAATAAAATTAAACTACAACATCATAACTTAATGTAGCTGGCATGCAGAATTCAATAAATACCTTGATTTAATAAGAACCTTCCTAGACCAAGTATACCCAAGTTTGTACATACGGAACAAAGCATACAAGGAATATGGCATCATACTAATCAAAAGTAGCATGAATTATAATCTCACAATATTTGTCTGGGTTTGAATTAGCCACTTGCAATTCGCATTTTGCTAGCATGTTAAAGACTTTTGTGAACAGGATAACACAAAATACTATAACATATGTGAATGGAGATTAATTGCAGAATGTAATTTAAAGTCTCTCTTTATAACAGAACCTTTTTAAAAGGTCAGTAAACACCGATACGCATGCAGCATGCATGAAGTGTGGCCATGCCAACTAGGGAAATAAATCTATGGACAAAGGAAAATAATAGTTTATTAATATTTCATTATTCGTTACTAGTGTATTTTGTAAACATTAGTTAATTGATATAGCTTTCTTTAGATTGCAATTTCTAATCTTTGTTTACTGTTCTTTCACACCTGTCTCATTTGTCAAATAAGTTTAGTAAAATATTAGTGAAAATTAGCTCTTAAATCAACATGGCAGAATACACAGCATCATTAAAAACAATTTTAAAGAGTGGGAAGAAGAATTAGAAGCTGAAATTAGAAAAATATTTAATCTTCCACTGTTTAACTTTTCTTGCATAACTGAACACCATAAAACTCTCCATCGTTGATTACTTTTATAAATGTAATAATGTAGTATATAATATTAAACGATTCAGATTGCCGCCGCATTTTGCTTTCAGTAATTATGTAAATGGCCAATCTCACAGGCAATTTTTTGTCATTTTAATGGCTGAATTTCAAAACTAAAAAACAGCTGTATTATCTTATACTCATCACCACATTAAGCATCACATTTAAACTATGTTAAAAAACTTTTTCCAAATCTACTTTCACATCCTACTTCGACCTTTGTTTGGCACTTTAATCTCACAATGTTTTGATCCAGTAAAACACAAATTGGATTTAACATCAATTTTAAAGGACTGAGATATACCTTAGCTTAACATAAAATTATTGTAAATATACAGCAATGTTGATCTTAGACATTAAGTACTACATCATGGTAAATGGCACAATAAGAGGGCTGCTTTACAATGCAAGGGTTACGGGTTCAGGCTGAGTTAAACATTAGAGTAAAATTCACAGCAAGATTTGTAGCTCTAATGAGAGCCCTAAAAACAACTAAAAAATCAACTATCTCCCTTGCACAGGCTAGTCAAATAAAATAATACTCTCTGTTGAAGAGAATGCTGCAAGAGATATTTATTTGTGTATCTTAACCTAACATTGCTTTATTATTTTAATGTTGCTATCATACCAATGTTGTTGTTATTATATTATTAATGTGTGATGTATATCTATAAATTGTTAGTACAGCATTGTATAGTATAGTATGGTAGAATTACATTGACAGATTTATACCTGGAAATATTCTTTGATTTTGCTACTTGGTAATTTAAGATTGGCTCTTTGAACATAGATTTTAAATTCTTTCATTGTCATCCTGAAGAAACAAAATAATTAGAAAAATTATGAAAAATGAAATGAACTTTATAGATGAAAATATGAATAAAGGAAAATGGATCACACGAGGAGAAGTGGTAAAGGGAAAAAATGGATTAAGGGGTACCATAAACATAAAATGTGAGCAAACGAGATCACCGTATCATTGTACACTAGTTGATAATGATTCACAGTATAAAACATACCATACAATACAATATCAAATCAAACATATAATAAAAATACATAAACACAAAAAATCCCTATAAAACAGGAAATAAAGAATTCATTGACAGTTAAACCTGATCAATTATGGTCAATACATCTTTAGGAAAAGTTACCTTGAGAATTTATTTCCTTTTATAAGAAATATTTTGTTAGAATGCTTACTTTATTCAACAGCTTTATCAGATTCCGCATTTCAAAACAATCCTGTTCAAACATGGTAGCAAAGTAATGACACTTATATTTCATAATTCTTAAAAGAGGAAGTTATCTATTTGTATATACAGCCGAATCATCAATCATTTTCTGACTTGCTAATTCAATGAAAAATAGTTATTAAAAGAAACTGAGCACTGAAATGCAAACAACATAATAAACAAATAATAAACAAGAAGCATTGCAGGGTTAAAAGTAGACTTAAACGTATGACATAATGTAAGTAAAGAAGTGGATTACAGTCACTTTAGAAAGCGCACACTATTAATAGACATTCCTGAGAACCTGCCCCCATTAATTTGCAGAGACTCTTAGGTTGCCTGAAATGTCTGTCTTTCTGAACCTTGAAAGCATAAAACATGTATTAAAAAAAAATTTGATTTTCGTTGCTCTTGTCAGTGTGACTTAAAAAGAGTTGAAAAGCATTCTACTTTTTTCACTCTACATTTTTTAACAAACAATCAAAAAATTATTCCACTTACTAACCTCTTCTTTTCAGTTCTTAAAAGTAATTTTGTACCATAATTATTCCTGTTTATAACATTTTGTCACTTGTGATTATGTTTATAATAACGCCTGCATTTTTATTTTGTATATAATTTTCATGTTTTTAATTTGGATTATTAAAATTTCTCATCAACTTTGAAGACTGTATGCATCAAATCAAAGTTGTCTAAAGATCAATTTTCAATTTGAAACAATACAAATGGAAAAAGGAAAATGATTCTAGCTGAACTGGCAGGTTTTTTTGCAAACAAAGTAATGCTGAGTGAAAGGGCATTGATGAAGTATTTGAAGTAAATCTGTTTTTCATGTTTTCAAAAGATAAAAAAATCTGTATTAATTGATATGCATTTTATACCATCTAGTTTCACATCAAGAACTTTGATACATGTGACAACATTTTGACTGGAATAAAGTTGGCATAATAATACAATTTTCACAAGTACACCATTACATATTCTCCAGGCGACTAGATTCTAATTCCCAATTGCTTACAATTCATCCTTGCTAATTCTGCATAAAAATATTCTGGCTCTGTAGCCATCAAAAATATCAATTTCTTCATTGGCTGAAGATGATGCCTCAAATATAGAATCTACTTGGGCTTGACTTATCTGACATTTTTACTTCACTGCTGAATATTTAATGTTTTCTAAATAGATAGAGCCAGGATGATGCCACAATTATACTCAACTCTATGATTAACTGTGATTGTGTATATAAAATTTTGTTGTTGAATGGCAGCGAACATAAGGTGAAAAGGCAGAATAATTGTTAGTGAAAACTTCACATAAACTATTAAAATATAGGGGTTATTTATGAAATATGTTTTCATACATGTTTTTCAATTATTATTGTGTATAAAAATCAAAACTTATTTTTAAAGGTTAGTTGCCCTTTAAGTTGATGATACACGAGGCGATTAGTTGCTTGTGATTTGTAGAATTCTACAAATTGCCACGTGTATCATGCTCAAATCGGATGTTGTCAGCATGATTTTTTTAGTTGCTTGCGACTTTTAAAAAATCGAACATGTTGGATTTTCTGCGACTAATCGTGGCATTTTGACAATTCAGAACGCGTTATTTTTGTACACAAAATGCGCATGAGTTTTTTTTTCGAGAGTGCCTAATTCGTTCAATGCAGGCAGTCATGACAACACATACACTAATTTAAAAAGTATTTCTCAACAACAACAGCAACAGCAAATGAGCAACTTTGGGAGCTATATTTCACCTCCCCCTACTCCAGGTCAAGTCAATACCTCGACACCAAAGTAACGCTACTTTTACTGAACTTGTACTTTGTTTTTCTTGCAAAAAAAGAAAAAACTTGCAGGACATTATAAAGACTTTATTTTTAACTTAACAATATTCTTGCCTGTATTTCTTCTTTAAGTTTTGAATATAGTACATCGCAAACAGATTGTATGAATTGTCCCAATGTTGTTCTATGTACCCGAAATAGATACTGAAGGCTTGAATAACATTCACCAGTGCATATATATCTTAAGGTAGCTGCTAATTTCAAATAAGCGGGGATGGCTTCTCGCATGAACGTATCTTTCTTTTATAAGTTTATAAGGTCTACTTCAATACGGCATAACTATGTGTCAAAAGCAGCTGGGGTCATTCGTAAGAAGTTGAAATAATCAGCCTCCTCTTCTAAGCGATATTCCTGAATAAGTGTATCATAAACACCAAATTGCCTTCTCTTTTTAAGCCACGGTTTTGTCCATACTATTTTTTCCCGTTTAGTTTGTTTAGTTTGCTCACAAGCCAAAATAATAATTGCAGCTGCAGCAATCTCGTCGTCCTCACTGTCTGAAGACATTTTGTAGAAAGAAAAAATCGCTGACGTGTATCACCCTTAACTTTAGCAACTTTTTAATATGCGCAATGTAAGTACGACTCAATCGAAAGCAACTAATCACCTCGTGTATCATCAGCTTAATGCTTCAAAGTCAACTCAGCTTTTCATTCTTCCTAGTTCGGTAAGTGCCAAACATAGTTTGGGTAATAATAAACTACAATTTGGTAGGGAAGAAGAACCTTTATATAATGTGGAGCCAGTGTGCAAATGATCATTATTATTATCATTTCATCATCATCATCATCATCATCATCTCTATTGTGTAAAAATGGTCTCAAAAAATGTTACAAGTTACAGTAACAAGTTTTGGAGGGCCCTATGGTCAGTTTTGAGGTAACATGGGTTACATGCCACAACTACCCAGAAAACTTTTTGTTTACTTTTTTGTGTGGATATTCATGTTAAATTATTAAACAGTTTGTTGTTTACAAGAATATTCATGTTAAATTATTAAACAGTTTGTCTTTCCTCAAGATGTTAAATGCAGATACAAAAGAGAAAATCTTACAGTTGTTGACTATTCTTTGGTAAAGCAGCCCACTCCCGATATAACCACCTAAAAGAATCAAACAGAAAAAAATGGTGATACTTTCAATGCAAACCTTGCATCACATTTGTTTCTTTTCTCTATAACATTGATGGAAATGGATGCATGATCTTGTTATTTTATATCCACATAAATATTTTCATATATACTATCTACTACAACTATTTCCATAGAAAGCTTTTTATATTTCTAAAGGCCAATCTTGGCTCAGGAAAGTTTTCCGTGGCCAGAATTTTTTTTCGCAATTGAGCATGCAAAGCTATTACATTTGCAAGCTTGAAAGTTTTTTCCAGCTGAAAAATTGCAGTTAAAAATATAAACTTTTTTTCTCTTTTCTGCCTAATATTTTTCTGTCCACAAAAAACATTTCCGAGTCAAAATCAGCCTTAACACACAATCTATGTGCTGAAAAATCACTTAACTTGAAAATATCAAAGACAAACCTCAACATATTGCAAAGATATTAAACATTTCCGAGTCAAAATTGGCCTTAACACACAATCTATGTGCTGAAAAATCACTTAACTTGAAAATATCAAAGACAAAACTCAACATATTGCAAAGATATTATACAGTAAATTTACCATTAGAATAATGAAAAATAAAGTATTATATGAAGTAATGGTAAGAGAATGAGAAAATACCTGCCGATTACTGCAAGTGGTGACACAAACTGATTTCTCCATTTTAAATAGATCAACGTCTTCACCCAATATTCTCTTTCAGTAGGAATATTTACTGAAATTAGAAATAATTTATTTTTATGAGATGGCATTTCTATTAATATTTTTCATCCATTAAATCCTACAGAGAGAGAGTGAGTGGATAAACACAGTAAACATATTAGAGAAAAATAATTCTTACATATTATATATTATATATAAAATACATAGATTACAAATGACTGGCTGAGTACATAAGAATAAGAATAAGAATAATTCCCGTTTGAAATCTTCAAAAAATAAGAATCATTAAAAGACTAAACCAAATTTACCTTCTATAGAGCAACAAGAAAACAATAACAAGTTTTTCTCTCTGTAAACATCTTTTACCATTACAAAAAATATTTACCTACACATGACATTGTTTTTAATCTAAAATTAGTCCCATATACTATGATGATGCAACAATTTGTATCTTCAATCTTTCGAAGAATATTAACAAAATCTTTTGAGGTACAACCACGACGAACTTCTTTGATTTCCTCTATGTTGACTAAAACAAAATAAATTATCTATTTTAGAATATCAATAATACAAATTGATAAAGTTATTGACATGTATTTTGGCATTGACATTCTGCAGACCAGCAGTCTGTGTTTAGAATTACAACCAGGCTCTAATAGGATTCTTACCAGATGGGATTACACTCAAAACATTTACAGTTTACAGATTATTCACCACGTATAAATGATACAACAAGTACTGTTATCTCAATATCTGAAATTATTTTCACTGTGATTAATTGTAGAAGAATTGACAGGAACTTATAAAAATATTATGTATGTTCACTATTATTTGTTATTTGTTTTTTCATTATTTATATATATAATTTTATTGAACTTTCATATTTTTTAGGTAAATTTCCCTGACTTTTCCAGTTTTTCCCTGACCAACAATATGCATAAAATTCCCTGGATTTTCCGGCTTCTCCCTGACCAGCATGGGTGAAATTCACTGAACTTTTTAACTGACAGATCGTCAAATCTATTCATTCTCCTATGCAGATGAATATCTGGGCTGGACAAATAGGTGTAAGTGCATTCGTACGAATGTCACATCCTAAAAATGTTTCAAGCTCGTACACATTTTTAGCAGCAAGTACGAATACGTATGTGAAAATAACATTTTGAATGTTCATCAACCATGATTGTGTGTACTACAAGTTTAGTTACATTATTACATTGCGTTGTTATTAAAACATCAATGATAATGAGTATGCCTTCTGGGAATCATTTTGCAATGCACGTGCATGATATGTTACAAGAATAGATGCTGATGAAAAAATAAGACACTAAAAATCAATAAAAAAAGTAACAATTGATAGAAAAACATTGATCACGGAAAGTGTACATAAATAATTTATGAATGGTTATTGTTGAAAATTGAAGGGAGAGAAAGTAATAACTAACATGTATAATATATATATATAATATCTGGTTCTTGTACGTAACTAAGTGCTACAATAATTTAGGATTAAGTTATATGTACTACTGTACCACCTGGAAAGTTTATAATATACTTACGAATCAAATACATTTTTCTTTGTTTCAGGGGAGATTCATCAGGAAAGAAATAAGAAATCTTGATAAAATGAAATAGAATAAGACCACTGACCGTATTTATGCACACCTCATTTAAAAAACACATATGGTACACTAAGCTAACCTTACGTCAACACATGTTCACCGAACAGTGAAGGGAAAGTTACACAACTCTAAGAGCGGAATAACCAGTTTTCTATTATTTGGAAGTAAAAAAAACAAGAGCTTGGATTGACAATTAATAATGGTCAGTCATTTTAGCAATTTTGACCATTTTTTTATCAGACCAATGTGTTAAAACTATCAGCAATGACCGATGACCGACCGTTAATTGCAACACTGAATGCTTCACTATTTCTGATTATTAACTCAAGATGATAATAATAGAACAATTATTGTTATGCTTCTCTCTTTCCTGAAACATGACTCAAGGTATGTGTTTATCATTAAAAGAAAAAATTGACTCCTGAACTGTCTCATACTTCTACATACAGGGTATGTTAATTTAGAAATAATTATATTTTATATGCACTTGTGTGATGTTTATTCATGAATAAAAAACTTCAAAATAAAATCACATTATAGAAATTAAATTACCTGTTAAGAATAGAATGTCTGATGTTTATAAAGTACTTTTGGTAAACATATAATTCTGTTAATTACTGAATAATAAAAGTCTAGCATATTATGTGACGCTCTCTGGGAAAAGGTACCAACTGGCATTTCATATTTCATATCTTAAACAAAGGAAATACGAATACGAAATACGATCATATTTCAGACT
>JANTOQ010091045.1:0-16609 GCA_027564595.1 Bythotiara depressa | reverse complement strand
ACTTTCAACGTGGGCTCTCCCTTCAGAAGTATCGCTTAGGTATCACGACCTTCCTCCAGGAGAGCCAAGCTCTTCTCCTCGACTTGATCTTTTTCTTCTCGTTTTGTTTTATTGTGATCATGCTCGATTATTGCGTGCGAAAATTCAATGCATCAAATAATCATAACATGTCGTCTTTCTTTTCTGAAATGAATTCATGATTCTAAAAACCAAAAAATCGGAAAAAGTACGCTAGTAAATATTCTCTTAAAGCATGAAGTACCACCATTAATTTGGATCGAACGCTAGTGACTAGTTTTTGCGAATTATATCACCATACAAGGTTAATGATTATCACGTGACATACTCTGGAATGTTCCATTGTCGATTTAACTCTTTTCTATAGAATCCCTCTTTTAATGTGCCAGTAAACACGTCGATCTATACATATATAAAGGTTGTTTTATGCTTAAAGAGAGTGTTCCTTAGTTTCCCCGGAAAGGTGGTAAAACATTACTCATTTTATATGTTATACATTATTAACATGATTTATTATGTTTGATTTTTATTCGTAGATACACGGCGGAGGACGCAGAGAGACTCAAACGGAGGATGTGACTCAAACAGGGGACGTAACTCAAACGGAGGATGTGACTCAAACAGGGGACGTAACTCAAACAGGGGATGTGACTCAAACAGAGGACGTGAAAATAACCATACAAGATGGGTACCTACCACAATCAGCTATCATAGACTGGAACAATGGAGCTTGTTAGAGGATCCTGATGATCTCACGTTAGCATTGGTTGGCTCCAAGCAACAACTGACAAATCTTCTGAACAGTAAAACCTTAAAGGAAGATTGGGCATGTCATTTAATTAACATCTTTGCGAAAATTTGCGAATCAACAATCGTACAAAGCATGTTTTCAGTATTGTATATACTCCATGGTTCATTGTTTATTACACAACACATTCCTAATTGTTTAGTACTCTGGGGGATATCATACAGTAACGATAAGAAGAAACGTTTAGCGAAAAATATGATTCGACTTGTATCAGAGTACTTTAAAAGATTTCCTACATCGTTTAGTGACATGCCGCTTGATGCATTCATTGTGTTTACCATGGGAATAAGTGAGAAACAGGACCTGGAAATCGAGGTTTGTTACTTTTTCTCTTTAAATCTGATATATTAAATACTGATAAATGTGCATGTGCATTATTCTATGATCATTCCATTTAACAATTTATTTTGAAAACTGAAATATGTCCGATTCGCGTAAATAAAGTATCGCCAAAATCGAAAACTGTTCAATTCGCGAAAATAGGTCTTCGCGAAATGCCAAAAAAACATTTTTCTGGAAAGTTTATCGTCCTAAGGCTGAGATACATTCACCGATATTCGCTGCTCAATTTTCAAAAACAGGTGATAACTTCGATATTTTTTGTACGAAAAAATATTGAAACGTTACCTGCTAAACAAAAAAATATTTTTAAAATTGCTCGGCACCAGATGAAAGGCTCCGACTACTGGTGCTCGCTTAATTGAATTAAGAACATGAAAAGTTTGATAAAAAATGCTATGTGCAGTCAGTTAAGAAGGAAAGAACAGCGTAAATTTGTTGTAGTTGCTGATGTAAGTCCACCGACAAATTTTGCGACATTTGAAACATTTACCCTTAGTTCGATTAATAGAGAGTTGTAAACTCCCTCCTTGTTCCCTTATTTCAACCTGTCCTTGACCCAAACCGATCTATTTCTCACTTGTTTGTTTTCGTATTCTGATATAATCACTCCACTAAATGAAATCATTGTTAAAATTAATAGTCTTTTATTTTGAATATTCAACTTCATCTTGTTCGTTTTGAACTGCAATACACGTTTTCTTCAATATTCGACAATATCCACTTTGCCCTGTTTTTTAATCTTGAGCGGCGGATATTGGTGAATGTATCTCGGCCTTTAAACCGTAAATACTGGTGGAGTGTTCTAACGGGTAAAAATACAATTGAAAAACAATGTTGAAAAATTTCGCCTTTTTTCTGTCGCGTGAAAATCTGAGTAGAAAACAAAGTATTGATGGTGCTTCTGTTACCATTTTTATTCTTCTATTCCCCTCAACACCTAACTCATTGCCGTACTTTGGACAATCTACGGAACTGTATCTAAGCACGAATGGGAACGAAAAGCACAACTGATGTAAATAATTGTATTTGTAAATCTGGCTTGGTCTTAATATTGAGTGGTTTTTTGGAAATAATCAAGAATTATGCCATTTTTATCAAAATGGCAAGGTTTCAGAACTGCATTTGACGTTAAAAATGCCACTAGAAAACTTATTTCTGCACTCCCCACAATTCCATGAAAAATGCCATCTCACACAAGTCTCATCACATTGCTGTTGTGTGTCTCTTTTATCTTAAGTTGATTTTAAGTTGATGGAATTGATTGCTTTATGACAAAACATTCAACCCTTTAGTGACTGTTTTCCACGGAAGTGTGTCAAATTAATAGTATGAAATAGCCTTGAAATGTCCAGAAAATGCGAATAGAGACAGCTGTTGACAGGGAATCAGGTCGGATTACAAATTCCAGTGTGCATTCATGAGTGTCCTCGTTTCTTTTCATAGGGTATAATTCTCAGATAAACGTGGCACTCCACCTTGACCAGCCATTTATAGTGGCATTTGAATGTTTGTAATAAATTATTTGAAAAGTACATACCTCTATATATCGTTGGACGCTTTCTCTAACGAACATTTTATCTTTTAGATACGTTCCCTTCGAGCTGAGCGAGAAGAACTTGTAAAAGGAATGGTAGATACTAGAGGAGAGCGTCCCCGTGATCGGTTTATTAATAAACCACCTCCAAATGACTTTCGGGAAATAGAAACATACCCAACAGTTGATGAGATTCATAGCAAGGAAAAGCCTTACTTGCGACCTATTCGACGTAATGGAAGCTACGAAAATGGCGAACATTACCTAGATGTTCAATTTCGTCTCCTCAAAGAAGATCTTGTTTGTCCTCTTCGAGAAGGTATTCGTGAAGTGATTGATAACATCCCAAAAAGGGAGAAAAAACATGCTTTGAAGGTTTACTCTGGAGTGAAGGTGCTACATCCCAACTGTACAAAGAGTGGTTTAACGTATCGTATTTGTTTTGACACAACGTACACATCAGGCGTTCCATGGAGGCATTCTCGTCGTTTAATATTTGGTAGTTTGTTGTGTCTAAGTAAAGATCAATTCAGAAGTATCGTATTCGCAACTGTATCAAATCGTGACCCAAAAGATTTAGAACGTGGCTTCCTGGATGTACGGTTTGTTCAGGGTGTTGCCGCGCAGGTCTACTTCAGAAGTGGTGATATAATGCAGATGGTGGAAAGTGCGTCCTACTTTGAAGCTTATAAACATGTTTTGGATGGAATGAAAGAAAAAGATGCAAAGCATATTCCGATGGAGAAATATATAATCAAATGCAGTTCGGATATAACGATACCACACTATCTAACAGAAGAAATCAATCCAAGATACACCTTAGACACCATTTTTAAAACTCCGGTAATTAGAAATGTTTCCAACGATACTGCAAAAGTGGAAATTCTACAAAAGAATAAATGGCCGATTTATACAGAAACAACATTAAATCAATCTCAACTCAAGGCCTTTCGACATGCATTGACTTCAGAGTTCGTTGTTATTCAAGGACCTCCAGGTACTGGAAAAACTTATGTTGGACTTCGTATTGCTGATGCCTTGTTAAAGAACAATAAATTTTGGAACAAAGCAGCAGATCTGGAGATACAAGAACGTAGTGGTGTACCAATGCTCATAGTCTGTTACACAAATCACGCCCTTGACCAATTCTTAGAAGGGCTGATCAACCTTGGTCACAAAAACATCATCAGAGTGGGAGGAAGAGCAAGCCAGAGCCTGGAAGAGTATAATTTGAGAGGCGCTTTGCGACGACGACATCTGGTCAAAAGTCGAAGTATTGGTCAAGCTAAGGCCGCTTCATTTCAAATAAGGGATGAAATTATTGAAGAAATTGAACCGTATATTGAACAAGTACGGATGTTGCACAACTTATTAGCAGCAGGAAAGTTTTTGAGCTTTGACTATTTGCAAAACGTTATGTCTCGACGGCATATTAATTATTTGGAAGATACTGAAATGCAATGCCGACAACTTGGAATTCCTTTATTTGACGTGTTTTTCGAGTTGTATCAGATACCTCCTGAAAATCTCAGACAGATGCAGTGGACTGAGATTCCTGTCAATAAGGATGCGCGTATGAGACCGGAAAACGTAAACGAAAGAATAGGAGAGGACGGTATAAACATAGAAGGAGAAGGAGAGGTGCTCTTAGACAGATGGGCCGCAGATACCACACAATACCAAAGAGTGCGGCCTCAAAGAGTGAGTGCCCATACAGAAGATGACGAAGAAGAAGTCAATAGAAATAACACAAGTGTCCTCACAGATAGGGACGGATTCCAGATCGTGCAACCGTCAAAAAAGGTCAGAAAACGTCGCATCATGCAGAATGTACGACAAGGAGACAAAATGACTGATCATGAAGCAGAACAAGTACTAAACCCTTGGCTCCTGTCACTGAACGATAGATGGAGACTATACAAGTACTGGATGCACTTGTTTGAGAATCGTTATGCTGAGTTTGTTGAAGAAAAAACAAAAACATACGAAGATATCTGTGAGAGAATACATGAAATTCATGAAAAGGAGGAAGAACTGACACTAAAAACTGCCGATGTGATTGCTATGACAACCACATGCGCGGCAAGGTATCGAAGAGCACTTGGTAATATTAAACCAAAGGTTGTTATTATAGAAGAAGCTGCAGAAGTGCTAGAGGCCCATGTGATTACGTCCTTGAGTGAAGGCACTGAACACCTGATATTGATAGGAGACCACAAGCAACTGAAACCAAACCCATCAGTATACGAGCTAGCGAAAGAATACTCTTTGGAATTGTCACTGTTTGAACGAATGGTTAACAATAAATTGCAGTACCATACATTAGATATTCAACATCGTATGAGACCTGAAATAGCCCGGCTAGTTCGTCATGTTTATCCAAAGCTGGAGAACCACATATCTGTTTTGGAATATCCCGATATTAAAGGTGTAAGTAGAAACCTTGCCTTCATCAATCATGACAACGAAGAAACAGAAAATGAACATCTCAAATCAAAAGTTAATGAGCATGAAGCTGAGTTCATATCAGCATTGTGCCGATATTTCTTACAACAAGGATACAGTCCCAAACAGATTACAATTTTAGCTGGGTATGCTGGACAGCTTATATCAATGAAAAATATAATGCCTAGGTCAGAGTTTGATGGAGTGAGAGTAACAGCCGTAGATAACTTTCAAGGAGAAGAGAATGATATAATTTTATTATCCTTGGTCAGAAGCAATCTGAAAGGCCAAATAGGGTTTCTGCGAACAGAGAACAGAGTGTGCGTTGCACTGTCACGGGCTAAGCATGGTTTGTATGTGATTGGAAACTTTGATTTACTTCAGGAGGCCAGTCCACTGTGGCGGGACATCATTGCTGATGTGAAGGACATGGGTGCTTTTAACGATCATCTCACACTTTGTTGTCAAAACCACCCAGCTGCTAAAACCAACGTACAGAATAAAGTCGATTTTCTCAGTGTACCAGAAGGTGGGTGTACTAGACCCTGTGAATTCAGATTGAAATGTGGCCATAGCTGCCAAAGGGTGTGTCACCCTACGGATCAAGACCACAAGAAATATGTTTGTAAAAAACGCTGTGGTCAGATTGTGTGTTCACTGGGACACAGGTGTGAACGGCAATGCCATCATGATATTAAGTGCGGAACTTGCAAAGTTTTCGTCGAGAAAGAAATGCCACGTTGTTATCATAAACAACGAATGCGTTGTTCGTTAGATCCAACAGATGCCATTTGCCAGACGAAGTGTTCAAAGTATCTACCTTGTGGACACAAATGCCCCGGAATATGTGGAAGCGATTGCGAGAAATATAAATGCATAGTGTTAACATTGAAGAAAATGCCATGTGGTCATACTCAACCCATCCCATGTTCTTCCACGACTGATATAAGATGCAGAGAGAAATGCAAAGCTGATCTGGAATGCCAACATAAATGCATTGGGACCTGTGGTGATTGCAAGCAGGGAAGACTCCATGTTAAATGCGCTTTTGCGTGTAAACGGGTCCTAGTGTGTTCACACCTATGCGACGAACCGTGTACTGCAGACTGTCCTCCATGTGCAAAGCTATGTGAGAACCGCTGCATACATAGTAGATGCAAAGAGATCTGCGGTAAATCTTGTGTGCCATGTTCTGAGCCTTGTTCATGGGTGTGCAGGCATCAACGTTGTTCAATGCTTTGTCACGAAATGTGTGACAGAGAACCATGTAATTTTCCGTGTCGGAAAATACTACATTGTGGTCACCAATGTATTGGTTTGTGTGGAGATACATGCCCCGATTTATGCCGGATTTGCAATAAAAATGAAGTTGAAGATATATTTTTTGGAACCGAAGATACTCCTAATGCAATGTTTATTGTTCTGCAAGATTGCAAACATGTCTTTGAGGTTTCAGCATTAGATGAATGGATGAGTAGAAAAGAGGAAGAAGGCAATGTTAAATTTAAGGAATGTCCGAAATGTAAAACCGTCGTACGAAAAAGTGTGAGATATGGTAACATAGTAAAAAGTACTATTGGCGACATAAATGAAATCAAGAAGAAGATCCTTGATAATGGAAGAAACATCGATGATGCAAAGAAACGGGTATATCTACTATGTAGAGAAATCGCTACCTTGAATACGAAAGATATATTAATAAAAGTTGATGATGAAAACGTTAAAAATGCAATGCGCATGATCATATATGGTGATTCGAGCATGTTTCCGAAACTGTTCCAAAATTTGAAAGTCTCCAATCTGCAGAAACTATCTATTACATTTGTTTTTGCCACGCAGCTTGCTGATGCAATTAATATAACGGAAGTACAAAGAATTGAAAATCAAGTTAATTTGTTTAAAGTAATGTTGAAACTAAGAGAAAATCTAGCATTTAATGCACACTACATGCGCAAAGAATTTGACGAGTTAGAAGAATATCTAAAGCAAAGATTAAGTGAGCAACAGATAGGACAAGCAGCAACGGAAGTCAGAAGATTACAGTTATATGCTAATGCACATACTTGCAAAGAAAGTTTGCAGGATAAGGTACTGGATAGAAGCATAGCAACGCCGGAAAGAGACTATCTCAAAATGGTGGAAACCTGTAATATTTTGAAGAATGGTAAAGCGATTACAGATGATACTGTGAGGAAGATGTTAGAGGAAGTTAAATCAATACAAATAAAATGGAGAATAGAGGGTCTAACAGCTGAAGAGAAAGAGATGATAATGAAAGCTGCAAATCTTGGGAAAGGACATTGGTTCAAGTGCAAAAATGGACATTTCTATGCTATTGGGGATTGTGGAGGTGCTACAGAACGTGGGAAATGTCCTGAATGTGGATCGGTGATTGGTGGTGAAGGTCATGCACTAGCAGCTGGGAATCAACTCGCTCCAGAATTCGATGGAGCTAGACATGCGGCTTATTCAGAAGAAGCAAATAATATGTTTAACCTTGACCCAGAAGAACTGCAACGTCTGCGGTTACATTGAAAAGGTAAACAAGCTTTATATTTTTCTGGTTTTCTGGTACATTCTCAACAATCAGTAATCGTGTTACGCCACTAACGGCTTTTAAAATTTGTTGTTTTTGTTTACTGAACACATGATTTTCATCTCACCTGTTGATTTCAACTGTATTTTAGGTTTTTAATATTTCTTATAAAATACCAAGCAGTCCGGAAGAATGTTTTAATCAAAAAGAACAATTGGAAAAGAAGACATGTAGTTTTTACTGGACTATTGATATTTGAAAGGCATTTTTCGTGGCCTCATTTATAACCGGGAAGATTTCTGTGTCGTAAACACCGGGTTTTTTTATAAGCACCAGGTAAATTTGGCCCGGCCTCATTATGCTTAGCATTTTTTCCTGTTTGAGCCTAATTTTATGCTTATATTATGCTTATTTTTGTAGGTTCCAAGATTTAGTGATTTATCTCAACAACCCCTCACCCCAGCAACCCTCCCCCTACCCAACTCCAGTTACTGTAACTTTCATGTGAGAAAATATATTTCCGAATCATTTAATTCAGCTACTGTACTGTATGTGTTTTAGAGAGGAACTGTTATGCTAAAATTGATATGATAGACGATTTTTTTACATGAGTAAAATATTGTTGGTTGAGTAAAAGAGTAAAAAATTAATCTTTTCAAAATTTTGTTTCTTATTTTTACCCAGCGTCGGAATATGCTTATGCTATCTTAAATTTTAAGGAATTTCAGCCTAAGTATGCTTATAAACTTTATGCTTATAAAAAAGGTGTAATTATATTATTAGTATGATATATTAATCATATAAGGCTTTAATTAATCATATAAAGTTTTAGTACTCTGATATATTTTGTGCAACAAAGTATGTATTTACAGAGTTGAAAATTCCTTCTAATTTATACTCGTAGAATTTAGCAACAAAGTATATTAGGAGTTTAATTTAATAAGTGTGCCATGCAGTGTAATGAATCTATTGGATTTGTTTAATATCAACAGCAAGTTGTTTTAATTAGTTTTTATGCTATATTTATACAATTTTTGATAATTAGAATCCAAAACATTTTGTTTGTTTAGTTGTTCCATCCATCCAGACAGTCAGGGAGACAGGGCGACACAGTATTCTATCAAAATGCGCAGATGAGTTTCTGACGAATGAAGTTGATGATATGACACCTGTTCTCAATGACTACATAATTTTGTAAATATTAATTGTTGATTAATATTTCATTGCAACGGGTTATTGCACGTTATATCCGCACACCCTCCTGTTCACTAGTTACCAGGCCCTTAAAAGGTCGACTTTCCAAGGTATGCTATCACTTCCCAGGAGTTCAACATAAATTTCATCTCATTTTCCGAGGTTTTTGTTTTTACTAAACAATAGATTTAACGAATTACAGCAATAAAAGCTATTTTCTGTAAAATTTCCGGCATAGAGTTTACGGATAAAAATGGGATAGCGAAATATAGTGGAATCTCTATAAGACAGACATACCATAAAGCGGACACTTCGTTGGCGGACAGAAACTCCGGTTACGGACGGATTTCCTAATAAAGTCTCATAACAAAATCTCTATACAGCGGATAGTCATAAAGCTGACGCTCCTTAAGACAGACTTTTTCTTGCACCAAACAAAATTTTCCACCTAAATGACGTTCTATAAAGCGGACAGAGATAAAAATGAGACTTTATAATTAAAAAAATGTTCTTGAATTTTTCTAACAATTAAGATATACAATTTTTGGTCAACAAATCCGTTTGTTGTAGACATTTCTGGAAGAATTTATTCGCCCATTGAATTGTCTTTGGTGGTCCGTCCATCCCGTATAAAGCCGGGATTTCCAGTCCATAGCCTCCACCTCTGTTCACACGTTTACCAGTAACTGTGACACACGAATATTATATCTATAGGGAGTTTACATGGTTTTAGCTCTTTTGAGTGCTTTTTAGCAAAATTAAGCAAACTTTCTATTAAGGCAGTTTTCTTTTGCACGAGTGGTGAACGCTTCGTGAGAACGCTTCTAAACCTGTTTTCACATCATATCCCTCAGTAGATTATCATATATTCCCACGTTCTTCTAATTAGCTACTTCCGTATATTATGATGATTGTGTTTTGGTATGGTCTACACAAATGTTAATTATGCAAGATTAACATTTCTCCAGTACTACCCAATCGTATTTTTATTCCATGTGTTTATGTTGAAAAATAACAATTATGCTTTTCTTTCACCATACAAATCGGTACAGACCATTATGGATTGTAGATTTTTTTCTGTTTATTGTTTGAACAAAAGGGATAAAAATATTTGATGTCAAGTTACAAATTTTTTTCAAACAATATTTGTCACAGAGAAAACGATTTTTCACTTCGTTTTTGTCATAAACCTTTGTCAAGTGAAATTTTCGCTCGTCTTCAGAATACAAATTCCAATGTAAAAGTTATTAGTTTAAAAAGCTTCCTAACTATGAATTTATTGATGCGTGCTAAATGTTCACGCATCCTATGGTAAACGGAAAGTTCAAATTTAACGCTTTAATGCATAGTGTCCCCGGAAGGGATAAAATCATTGGTCATTTCTTTGCTATTTTAATTTTTCCAGGGGGTTAATTATTGAAAATATAATGTAAAATAAATTTGGTAAAAGCTGATAAGACCTCCGGGATCCTCATATAATTATAAATGTTTCCAATGAGAAATTTAATATAACCAGGGGGTATGCTTATGCATTACAGGGTTAAAATCCATTGGACCGGAACATAACCAGAAAATCTCCATTGGACCGGAACATAACCAGAAAATCTCCATTATGGCATCGTTAACCTACTATCACGTGACACAACCCCTACGTCTCTGATTAAGGTTTTATCGGGACATTCCTTTGTTCAAAAACGTCTTTATATGGAAATTTAATATGTTTTGTTATTGTTCCTGGAAACTTGGTAAGATAAGACATGGGCATTGTCATGAAAATGTAATCAGCCGCATGGCCTTTGGTGACATGGTGTTCATTCTCCACCACAGTATTATTCTGTTACCATGAAGCCTGGAATATTGGTAAGACAACATTGACTTCAAAATTTAATTATTAAGCAATTATTTAAAAACGTCCACATTCCTCCAAAAATGGTTTTCAGAAATTATTAACCCGTCTTTTTTAAAAGATATTAGCAATCATTTGAACGTATAGTTTCTCTATTTATTATCAGATGACATGCTGTTTTGTGTGACTTGTGATAGAATTCAGTTTTACTATTTTTTTATTTCTATATTTATTTTTGTTGCAGTTATTATATTTTTAAAGAACGTAGTAGCACTAAACTAGTAAGAAATATAATAAATAAAACAAAAAATTTTAACGACGTGTTTCGGAAATTTAAAACTTTATATTAGCAAACAATAAAAGCACTTTAAATTTTATATAAACAATAGAAAGATTTTGTTTTTTTCTTGTCATCTTCATATGAATTAATTCGAAAATACAAGCCACCAAGCCACTGAATACAAGCCGACAAGCCACTTCGGTGAAAATTTCCGAAACGTGTTTAAAAAAATTGTTTTATTTATTAGATATATTATTATATTTTTCTGAAAACAAATATGCATATTTTGATCCTCTATTTTCCCCTAATAAGACAAACTCTCCTTCTGTGATTAATAATTTCACCAGGAAAGTTTTTGTGACAGTTCTGGGTGTAGAATTAGTCCGAGGGAAAGAGCCAAAAATGGGTCAAACCTGGAACAAAATATACTGTAATGTTGGTTTTGGTGTTAAATGAACCCAACCTGTATGTTGTTTATTGAATGTAAACCCCTCTTTTGGGAAGGTTTTTACTTGATGATGATTTATTTTCTCTCAAGCTGCAGTACTAGGCTATGAAAAAATTATTTTCACCTAATGTCACACATACCGTTGGAAAGCCTGTAAAAATGTATATAAAAGTGTGTATAGTGATTTTTTTTACCTGTGTTTAAGAAAAAGGGGTAAACGTTACGCAAATTGCGTGCCTATTTTTTAAAAACTTTAACCCAATTTTGTTCACAAACGGCTTGTAGTACCTTTACACCTGCTTAAATGTCTCATACAGTAGAATTCATGTAATTCGAATTCTGAGGGGACCGAGAAATTTGTTCGAATTACATGATTTTCGAATTATAGGATTACCGTATTTCCTCAAATAAACGCCGCGGCGTTTATTTTTTCACGCGGTTTCTAGGTGCGGCGTTTAAAAGAGGGCGGCGTTTATTTCAGATTGCAAGAGAGCTTGAAAATAAGAAAGAGAAATATAAACAATTTGAGCTTAGTGTTCAAACTTTTGACGACAGAATAAGAGCAGACTTCTTTTATATGGTGTGATTTTTCTCCCCTATGCCCCTAATATGTGATTTCACAAAAGGAAACTTACGGTTAACCAGGCTATATTCTAATAAACACCGCATTTGAATATTTCACATGCGGCGTTTATTAGAGGGCGGCGTTTATTTCGCTCGGGTAATTTCAAGTGTTTATTATAGGAAATACGGTATCCCGTTATTAAGGAAATCTGAGGGGACCGAAAAATCTGTTCGATTTAGATGATATTTCGAATTATAGGAGTTCGAATTACATGAATTCCACCGTATTTTGTTTTCCGAGGGCTTTCCAATGGTATATGCGATTTTGGTCTTTAATTCTTGGAATTTTCGCGTTTCATGCCTGATTCGTGTTTTGGCACCTTTTCCTTCACGTGCCTATTGCAAGAGAATGTGGTTAGGTGTTGGTGGGGTACGGCGTATAGACCGATTTCCATTACTGCATTTTTTCCCGCGCGGGAGGAGCGAACGTTTTCGCGCATGCTCAATTTGCTTTTTCGCGCTTGTCCGCTGTGGAAGTTGAGGATTTTCAACTTTCTCTGCGCGTGCGCTCCTCCCGCGCGGGCAAAAATGCAGTAACGGAAATTGGCCCTTTTTTTCTTTCTTCCTTTCTTTAATTTATTTAAAATTGACAAATCACAGTAATAGATACATAATAATCTACTTGAAGTCAACTATGAAAATATATAATAAAATTTTTATTTTAACATATTAAAAGTTACATTTAAAAGAAAAAAGTAGGAATACGAACAACCTCGTTCCCAGGGTCTCTTTCTCTTCAAGTAAAAAAAGGAAAAGAAGCCCTGGGGACGAGGTTGGAATACGAATAGGATGCTAAATAATCAGATAAAACATATTTCTGGGATATAGATTTTAGATAATCTACATAGGCATTGAGTTGTGGTCCATTTTTTTATTTTACTTTTAAATTTTTCCAGGGAATCTAATGAATCTAATCTAATTCATTGGGAACAATATTCCATATCTTAGGGCCTAGATAAGCTAAGGAGTTGGTTCCATAGTTTACTGTGTTATATTTCTTTCTCTGAGATTAGACTGGTTTCTTAGTTCATATGAAGGGTGAGTTATTTGAAATACCGAGCTTAATATTTCAGGTGTTAAGTTATTTTTAAATTTAAAAGTTCCTGTAGATTTCGTTGATTAATAGTCAAGAGTTATTTTTTGATGATAATTCATCAAAAGTTGTTTGTTTTGTTATCATTGTATAATAGAACGTTCGTGTATTCTGTTTATTCTATTATTTAATTTTTTACTGTGAAACATCCATGTAAGTGAACAATAAGATAATTGTGAGTAAACAAAGGCGTTCAAAATTAACTTCTTTTGATCGAAATCCATGTAATTACAAATCCTTGCGAGTGCATTTAGTTTTTGACTAGCCTTTTTACAAAGTTTAGATACATGTAAGTCAAAGCTTAATTTGTTATCAATGGTTATTCCTAGTAGTCCTAGGAGCTGTAATTATCGCGCTGTTTAAATTAAGTGAAGGCGAGTAAAGAACGACGCTTGCTAGTCTAATGTGTAAATCCGTTTCATTTATTATGAGAAATAAATCGCATGTGTAGATGTTAAATAAGTGGCTTAATCCGTAGACCGCAAAAGACATATATATATATACGTATTTATGGACCGTCGCATTACAGTGGTAATATCTGTGGAACGGGGCAAGAAATGGAGATTATCCCATCGTATCTACAGTAAATTCTGCTTCTAATAGTGTATAAGTTATGATGTTTTGATGCGAAACTGGTGAAAACTTTTCAATTTTTGAAAAAATACTTATGAATCTAAGGATTAATATTTGCTGTATAACATATTGTTTAGACTTGCGCAGTTTCTGAAAAACCTTTGGTGGGACCACTCCTTAAGGTTCACATCCCCCCACAGAGAGTTTGCATAATGTTAACTTCTAGTTCCCATATAGTCCTGAAACTTATTATGATAGGCAATGAATTATTTATCAAACTCTTCAAACTGGTCATGACATTTAGTCTTCTCCGCACAGGTGATGTCATCAGCAGAGGCTTCTTCAAGAATGTACCATACGCCATGTACAGTTCCTACGAGGCCTTGGATGTTAATAAGTAATTTAATTGATGCCAAACCCTTCACTCTCGTGATGATGGTCGCTCTATGTTCCTTCCAAAGTTCGTTCACACCTTCCTTCCAAGTAACCCTATTCAACCGGGAGGGGGGCTGGAACACACCTCATAAATTGTTACCATGGTAACCAAGAATTTGGTACAGGTTGGGACACAAGAAATTTGTTTGTTTGATGAATTGTTTTAACTAATTATGTGTGTTTTACAAATAATGTGTCAGTGTTATGGTATTTTGCTACCCAAAAAGCTCCCATTTAGCTATTTCTTGTGACAAATATGGTCCTGTTTTATCGTCATTGGAAAGCTATGCTAATAACGAATTTCTGAATTATATAGCTAAAATATATATATAAAAAGAAAAGAATTGGTACAAATTCCAAGACACTTTAAACAGTGATATTCCCATAATTTTTCAAAAGAATATTGACTTCAGCAAAAAATTGTACAACAAGGAGTATAGCTAAGTATACCAATTATAATAATTTCCTCTTCTTAACGTAAGCCAATGAGAATTATAGGAGGGGGCTAGAAGAACTTTATTTTCCTTTCATTTCCAATTATTAACGCTATTTATTTGATACAGTCAACAAGTTTGTTTAAATTATTGAAAGATGAAAATGCACCTAGTGATGCAGATTAAAACAAAACCCTTTTAAAAATGTAATCCTATAGAAAATGGAGATGTTCGACGTTTTGTGAAAACAAAATTAGTTTCACATCAAAATCATGTAAGTAAAATAATCCAATCAGATCTGTCTAATTCTAATAGACCTTTCCTGAAATTCAAAACAAAATAAAAGTTGTTTTTATGAGAAGATATAAAAGCATTATCTAAAAACATGTCTTTGATGAAGGTTTCAAGTATCTACGCTAAGTAGAAAGATTGTTTAGGCTAGGCTATTGTATATACTCTGTCAAAGCTCTCTAAATAATTCTGTAATCACCCTAAGCCTCATTTGCATGCAATATAAAAAACTTAAAACAACTATAGCTATGTCAATCTTCCATATATAAAAGGAACCAGTGAAATGCTTCGACGTATTCTACGTAAACATAACATTCGCTGTACATTTTATTCAAAAGATCGGATCGGATTGAAACACAGAAGCAGAACAATGTGGTCTATCAAATTCCGTGTGGTGACTGTAACGCAGTCTATATCGGTGAATAAAAAAGAACGCATGAACAACGATCAAAAGAACATGCCTGAGCAGTTCGCAAAGGAGATGTCACAAAAAATGAAATCGCCGATTACAGTTGGAAATTTGACCATAGATTCGACTTGGAAAACATGAGTGTAATAGATCATGAACAAAATGTGGTTGCGAGGAAAATCAACAAAGAAACTATCCACTCAATGAGTAACGAAAACCATATTAAACCCATCTGATATAATGTACCAGACATATGGATACCAGCTTTGAC
Source organism: Bythotiara depressa (assembly GCA_027564595.1). Lineage (NCBI taxonomy): Eukaryota > Metazoa > Cnidaria > Hydrozoa > Anthoathecata > Bythotiaridae > Bythotiara > Bythotiara depressa. The sequence goes on along the minus strand of JANTOQ010091045.1, from coordinate 1,028 downwards.
TAAAGGCCAAGTTGGGAATAACTAGTTACGGGAATTGACGGGTTGATTATACATCAGTGTCACTTTTACGTCCGAAAACATTGTCCGTAGAGGTGTGAAATCTTTATCAGATACGGGAATTTGTTCCTTATACGTCCGCAATTTCCCGTTTGCCCGATGATGAGAGAAGTTTCTCTCGAAACGTAGCCCAACGTTTAAATCATGAAGATCCCATCACATGATAAATATATCATCATTATGAATTCCAATACTGGACTGACAAACCCTAAATATCTTCCATTTAACTATAGTTATTTTTAGAAAAATGGTGATTTTAAAATCTTGAAATAAATACAACTTTTGACAGAGAAACCGTTTCTGAAATCCGTTTCCTATAAAAATCAAACAAAATTTTTGAGCAAGCCACAAATAAATTTAGGGAAATATATATTGTTTTACAGATTATATCGAATGTATCTAGACCCTCGTTTAAAAAACGATTTTAAAAGGGCGATGGATGTAGAAAAAGGCTGGGTCTCCTGGCTAAGCTACCTACTACCTACGATGCTGGTTACTTAACCCTTTAATGCATAAGCATACCTCCTGGTTGTATTAAACTTCTCATTGGAAACTTTTATAACTTTATGAGTATTGTCTTACCAGCTTTTGACAAATTTATTTTACATTATATTTCCGATAATTAACCCACTAGGAAAAGATAGCAAAGAAATGATTTGATTCTGATAGGGAGAATACGAGATTGTTATTCCTGTGTTGTGTGTGATTTTGTAACTCTCATAGAGTCGTGACGTAGATTTCCCTGATTTCTCGAAAATCTTTAAAAGGCTAAAACAAAAACAAGACGTTACATGGACTTGATGATTGATGGCTATCCGGCTTTATGAAGGCAATGCATAATTCATATACTTCTTTATTACCCGGTCATCAGGGCTGCGCGTCTGATCACGAATATGATTGGCGTAGAGCACAATTTATGACGTCAGAACCGGGCTAATATTTTACGGTATTGCCCGGAGTCAATAGCAACG
>JANTOQ010090934.1:0-16612 GCA_027564595.1 Bythotiara depressa | reverse complement strand
CACCTTTTTTTAATTTTCTCGTCACTATCCCAAAATAAAAACAAACTGAGACACGGTTTTGGAATTCAGAACATGAGATTCCCGATTATATAATTTTCAACTAGAAAACATGAAGCCGTACATTTTCTCTCTTCGAATATTGACAGATAATAAAGTGTTTGAACATTTCTTTTTAGTTTGGCTTTGAAAATTACTCATTATACCAAGTATAAACGAGAAATGTGTAGAAAATAAAGTAAACATCGCTTTTAATACGAAACAATAAAAGTATACGTTTTTGGTACCATTGCTTTCTACAGTTAACGTATGCCCATTGAACATTCCAATGCATGCAGTGTACAAAGTTATTCCAATGGTGCAAAGTAACTAATCTTACTTTTGACAGCCGTAATGCTCTTTGAATTACTGTAATAAACCTTTTGAAGAAAACGACAAAGATAAAACACACAAAACCATAACATGGTGATTTGAGGCTACTAACTATGTACAGAGCCATTACTAGTAATGGGGATTGCGCATAAGTGGGGTGAGATATAACTACAAATAATTACCGAAAAGAAGGTTGTGTTATTGACATACAGTACATTTGTGAGAAGAAAAAAAAACACTTGAGATATGAGTTAATGAAATTGTAAAAATAATACAAGAAATTTGAGAAACTTGTACTTTACTCGGATTCCAGCTATCTACACATGTAAACACAGCATTTCTATCGTATGAGTGAAAATTATAAAAAGAGAGAAAAAGTGTATATATTGCCGATTATTCTTCCAATACTTTACTTAAAGAAAAATATTTATTTTTCAAATGCACTGTTCCAAACTATCGTGACCAATATTCACGTATTTCGTATGGATTTATGAAAATTTTCATCAGATATTACGTGATACATATAATTTTGCAAAAACTGACTGTGCAAGGAGTTAATATACTTTTCTGACCATCTAGCGTTTTCAGGAGTTTCTTTTCAGCGACAACTGGAGAAATCCATTTGTTCACTCGGAATAACGAATATTCCTGCCTGCATTTAGTTTTATCTTCCTTACCTTCATAAATCAGCAGCTATAAAACCCATCCTGACAAAATCATTTCATGATGATCAAGAAATGTGAATTAGAGAATATTTCTTGATTATCATTAATTATTCTTGAATTCAAATTTTATAATTTTCATGAAATATTTTAATTCATCCATACCGCTGTATTTTAAGACTACCATAAAATGTAAAATACTCGTTTATGAGGAGAACATTACCTATCACTAACACTAACCCTGACCTGTACCAAAAGCTTTTCATATATTATATTTAAACATATACCTTCCTTTCGCTTGCGTGATAAACTTGTATAAAAATAGTTACACTTTAATTCCAATGGTCTTAAACTTATAATCATGAATGAGCCGTACTTCTTACGAAATATGTCATGATTATTATGAAATATTTGTATGCGAATATGTTGAGATAAGATAAGATAAGACACAAGCAGCCAACGGATGTGTGCTAGGAAGCAGGTGTTACAGAGATGTGTCAGTCCTGGAAAATAGAGATGTTATTAAGAAATGATGAATTTGGCTTTCTTGCCAAAATGATGAACTGTTCAAAAGTCCAGATTTCACTATCCTCTCGATTTGTGAGATTATAAATTCACAATGGTAGGATCGCGAAAGACGGGGATCCATGTTTAGAACAAGTATGAATACGATATATTTACAAAGCGCGGCGAAAAAAAAAAGATTTTTTGCTTTAAAAAAATTATTTCTCCATTATCAACCTTAGGAAAACTGTATAAGCAAGTATTTCTTGGATATTTACTAGAAAATGTTAATTTTACTAACATTTATTAAAACTTCGTCGTGGGCTGGATATTTTTTATTACCTTGTTCAGAATATCGCTTTTCCCAGCCTGGAAGCCTATCCTAAACCCAGACATGTTATATATCGTTGAAGCCGCAAAGGAAAGAGCTTTGTTATCATTTTTGTTTCAGTTACCCGAACTATATCAGCAAAAAAATAAAAGTCATTTATGTCAAAAAAACATTAAAAAATATCCAAGAAAACTTAAAAGTAAGAAGAAACTACTAAAAATAAGTTATCTTTCAGAATAAAAGTACAGAAAATTTCTACCAACAGAGCCTCCATCCTGGAAACCTACATTTGCAAACCATATTATCGCAAATTTGATGGTAAATTGAGATACTGTTTTGAACTCATGAAAGTGCGACACGAAATTTAAAATCGCATGTAGATACGGACGAAATTTGTGTTTCTTTACACTATGAAGTTTTAGACATTCATATTCCAAGATGGCTGCTGAAGGGTACGCTGATGTTGTGCTCGATTCACCTCCTATTATTGTTAAGGGAAGGGATTAAGCTTGGGTGGTGGGATTGTGATGAAGCTCACAAAGTAACATATTATTTATTAAATATAACTTGCTAGAATGTTATTTTAAAGTATCTGGTAGTCAGGAGGTTTTAATGAAGCAAGCTCTGTTGGCTCTTATTGGCAACAAATCTGTCATTCTACCTACTAAATGTTATAATTGAAAGAAAAAAGTAAGTAGATACTTAAGCAATCCGAACAATGACAAGCATGGTACTGTAGAGATTTTGTATACTAAATTATTATTTGTAAGTGTAAAGTGCCAAGAACTTGGCATAAATCCATCTTTGCTAAACCATTTATTTTCTGCAGATAATTCCCATACCTTAACAACTTCTTTTTCTTTGACTAATGCTGTGGTGCTTGAATTGTTTTATTATGAAGAAAACAACAATTATAGTTGGAGTGATTTCAAAATGTGGCTTTGTACTTTGACACAAAGCAGTTTGGAAATTGAACATGATTAAAATAAAATAAAATAAAGAGGTAAACAACTCAATTATACAAATATTAAATATAGCTGTTGCTATTATCTGAAAGTAATAGTCAAGGTACAAGTTAAAAACTTATTTTGAGTAACCAAATTCTCTTTAAGGCCGTACTCCACTTGAGCAATATTAGGCGTGATGGCATACGATAAATGCGTATTTTCAGTTCTGAATTCACACTCCACATGTGAGCGATATGGTAGTAGACACAGAATCAACTACTTATGAAGTCAATATCACATAAAAATATGTGGTGTGCCACAGAGTTGCAAAACGAGTTAACTTAAATACCTATTTATAAAAATAGAATTAAATATTACAACTTGTGGTTTATTATATGCATTCATCGATCTCCTTGTTTATTTTTATTGTTGTTTATCATTTGTTCCTTATCTTTACAGGAGATCGTGCTTCTTGATTGTTTGTTCTCCATAATAGATTTCATCGTGCAATTCAATAAATTAAATTGTGTATGCACATTAGGAATACCATTCCTTTCCCTCCTTTCTTTTCCAAATTATGTTACTAGCAACGACAAATCCAATAGACGTTTTTGTTCTGGAAGATATAAATGTAAACTTTCTAAAAAGAAGCGATCATGCCGACATCAAGACAGTATTTTCTATGTACCAGCTTGAGTATATAATCAAGTGTAGCACTCCTATTAAAGAGAAAAGTGAGTCTTTAATATATATTATATGAACAAACAATCAATCTGTCATTATCGAGACCAAAGTAGTCCCAATATCTTTTAGTGATCAATATTTATTACGATGTGCGAGAAAGTTAAATAATCAAAAGTTCTTCCCAAGTGTAATCGAATATCCTATTTTTAAGTAATATAACAAAAATCTCTTTTGCAAGGCTTTGGCCAGGGCTTTACAATGCTTCATGTGTTAATGTTGATAAAAAATAAAACGCATAATTGTACCTTCATTTGATCGTTTTGCTACTTCTATAACAAAACAGATTTTCACAGATTTTCAACACATCTATACCGATTGACTATATTCCCAAATGTATATAAAAGTGAATCCAAAACTGATCTACATTACCAATTCCTATGAAGATTATTGAAACAAATGTTCATGATCGAGTTTCAGGTCATCTTTCTACATTAGGCTATATTGATGACAGACAGTTTGGATTCAGGAAGATGTTTTCAACTACAACTGCTGTTCTTGATGTTTCAGATTTTATTCTTGATCAGCTTGATAAAAAGAGAAGAGCTGGTGCTGTGTTAATTGACATTAAAAAGGCCTTTGATACAGTTGATCATCAATTTCTACTAATAAAACTCTGGCATTTTGGCTTTCGTGACAATTCTTTTGATTGGTTTGGATCATAACGTTCCGACAGAAGACAGCTCACACTAGTAAACAACGTGGAGTCTGGTATATTACAAGATGGTGTGAAGGGTATTCCTCAAACTTCAGATTTAGGACCCCGACTTTTTCTGCTGTACATAAATGATTTAAAATCAGAAATAAAAAATTCGTATTGTCATCTTTATGTAGGTGATACAGTTATTATACAGACTCACGAAAACGTGGGCACCTTCATTTCAAATTTATAATTAGAAATGAAAAATGTTGACAGATGGCTTAAACAAAACAAAATGACATCAGCGCTAACAAGACCGAGAGTATTTTCTTTGGTGACAAAAATAAACTAAAATATTCCTTTGAACGTAAAGATAAAGTAAAATATATAGGAGTTATTTTTTATGAGAATCTGCAATGGCACTATCAAATCAAAAACATCAAACAAAAAGCATCTTTAAAACTTTCCAAAATAAATCACATTGCTCCTTGTTTGACCAAGTTTACAAAAGAACGACAGATTAATGCACTTGTCACGATTTCACTACCACTCACCGGGATGGGCTTGTGCGGCTCCTTTTAGATTGAGCTCACTTGATAAAAAACTGAAACAGGTCAGAAGCTTTCTTCGGGGGAAATGTAATTTTATGATTCATGAATTGATTGGAAAAAACAATTCAATTCTTATTTTTAAAGTACTGAGCCAACTTGCTCCAGACTATACATGTGCACAAAAGTTAATTTGGCATAAAACTACCACACTCATAATACAAGAGGAGCCTCCAAAAATAATGTCACACTCCCAATGGTTGCAAGAAAATTTGGCAAGACATCTTTAATTTCAGAGCTGTAAAAAAATGGAATAACTTTCCAACACATGTGAAAGACGAAAGAAGGTTGCTAAAATTAAAATCGTTCATTTCAGAATGTTTTTGAAAATTAAATATATTTTTTAATAAATTATACAATGAAGTCATTAGGTTTATCGAAAAATCTGCAATATACAAAGATACTATTTGCGGCTTTCCAAAGAGTCTAGTACTGGCACCGCCTAACTGGGATGACATAAACGAGCAATGAAAGCAAGTGAATTGACTCTAATAGTATTAGTAAACCTTTCTAATTTCTAATTTTCTATTTGTCATCATACACTTATTAAAAAGATGAACAATCTTGGATTTTCAAAACAGGTTCTTTATTGGACATTATCCTACCTATCAGACAGGAAATAGTTTGTGCAAATAGATGCTGAAAATCCCACAAATTACATACTTATTATGACCCACTACTTTTCAATCTCTACGTAAATGACTTACAGGACACTCTCAACATTAATACAATTCAATATGCCGGTGACACCACCATCTAAAAATCATGTCATTTAAGCTGAGGAAATAGTTAGTCGAGACATCGATTTTCTCGAAATTAGATTACAATGACTACAGTTACAGACGCACAACAAAAGAAACTCCAACGTCTCCGGCTTGCTGCATGAAGCTTTGTGTTTAGGAGATATTGCACTTTTAATGATTTGATCACACTAAAATGGCTCCCAATCAAAGAACGTCGTGAAATGCATCTCTTGGAGATAACTCACAATCCGATAAACTCTACTCCATCAACCGGTCAGTTATCATTATATCATTATTCAAGATCACTACGTAACTTCAGCGAAATCCGTTGAAAGCCAACGAACATCTGTGGAACGTTCGAGGATAGTGCCAGCAGAATTTTCAATACTCTTCCATCAGTATTGAAAAATGAAAAAACTACAAGTCATTATGTGGAAAAGCGAAATCATATCAGCTTGACACTGCTACGGCGAGGTCACTTCCAATTAATTAGATATTCATTTTATATATAGTTTATGTAGAAGTTTAATTTCTCCTTTTAACTACCATTTTTACGCTAATTTTATTTAGCTAACTACATGAGTGGAGAGATACCACCCCACATTAATTTCTGTCACCTCACACGAATGGTACCTCTCTACTCATGCAGTAATTTTTTTTTTTAGCTTTTTACTAGTTTTTTATTGGGATGAGGAGCCACCTTATTGTAAATAGACAAGCCCTGAAAATATAACTTACTTACTTCCGTATTTACTTACTTACTTACTTACTTTTATTTATTTATATCCTTTGTGACCAGTTGTGCAAATTCGCTAGCTCTTTCTTTGATTCCTGACATTTATACTGTGAATATAATTAGGTTTGTTGTCAATGAGCACACGAATTAGCTTATTGACCAAATGCTGACCCCAAACTTCAACTGCGATTGAAAATGATTATTTACTGTTAATGTCATAATTAGCTATGAAAAAAACTAAACCACCGAAGCCTAACGTGCCAGACGTGTGAGTGAAAAAAGTTAGTTGCTCTGAAGTAATCGATACATCATGTATGACAGACACAACATTTCAAGACAATAACAATTGGGACCACCATTTATGTCGCCTCGTGTCTCAGCATTAATGGAAATATGGTGATTTAATTATCGCACTGACTTACTGAAGTCAATGAGGAACCTTATGAATAATGGCCCTGGCTTTACACCATAGCGGTGAAAGACAATTTTCCTATCGACAATAACTCCCTTTTTGTACACTTATTCTCAATATTAAGAGTCCATCGCTGAAGTGACGGATAGTGTTCATTCATGATTTATTCTCTAAATAATAGCCTATTGTTGTACCTTCCAAATTTTCTGTTTCGATGTGTACATCTAAATATTCAAATATTTTTGGCACTGAATTCCGAAGAGAACAGCAAATGTAAGGGTCTTTAGGGTCTGCTAGAAAAATGTCATGAAGGTAATGTAAAACAAAAGGAATATTCAAGGAAAACTAATAATCCCAATGCATCCACAAAATAATTAAATGTAAATATAAATATAAATGCAGAAGATCTCCCACCAATAGGCAAACTAGTGTCAACATAATATCTATTTGCCAAACCATCCATAATGAAGGAAATTCTTCCGCACGTACAAGTTAAAGTCCATGTTTTATGTCTATTTTTACCATTACATATCCGGTGCCCTAACAACGGACTAAATCTACCTGATCATCAAAATATTTAACAGAATACTCACAACTATCCACCTCCTCGTTTACTGAACCTTCATAAATCAAGTATGACGCGATATGCATGATGGTACTTTTCTTTCACAGCCACCAGTGGTGAAATGTGTATTATAGTAAATGGAGGAGTGGGAAAAGAACAAAGTATGAATGACCCCTGGTTAATCCCTTATTGCATCTTCTCAAACGTCTCTGAGGTGAGAGTGAGTGGATAATACGTCCAGAACCAGGAATATTCCGGACGCCTTCAACCTATATCGAAACAAAAATGTAAAACCATTTAGAAGGAAATTAACGAAATTAGCATGACGAGCTAAAAACATGCCCCAACTTTTGCATGATAGGTGAGGAAATAGATTGTGGACTTGGAACAATGTTAGTGTCTGTTTGCGGTTCGTTGATTACAGTGTGAGGCTGGGTGGTTTCTCCTACATGAGATGAATACATCTTTGATTAGAGCAGAACCCGTTAATATTAAAGAACCAATATGCCTGATGCTAGGAGGCATTCCGAAACTGGTATGTAGCTGACGCCAGTCTTGGAGAGAAAACAACGTCCCGCCTCGGAATTAAAACCTCTAGAAGGAAAGTTCCTTTGTATATTGTTGTTTGTCGACGTTCCACGATTTTGATAATAAGCCTGGGTATGACAAAATACTCCCACATGTATTACACACTATGCAGAAAGTACCTGGAAACCGGACCATTAATTCATGGTCAATACGGTCCCACGGTAATGATTGATCACACTCCGAGATCATTCTAACTGCTGATCAAAATTGGAAAAATTATCAAAATTATATTCACTAGAATATTATGGTACTAGAATTCAATAAAAAAATATACCAATACATCTGTACGGAAAAAAGTGAACATATACTCTAGCAAAAGTTGTCCACGTCTGAAACCAAGTAGAAAAATTTACAACAATAACATCATTCCCACGAGGAACTAAGGACAGGTGAGGAAACTGATGTACCTATTTGTAACTCAAAGAAATCCTCTCTGGAAGGTGCAGTATTCTGAAGCAAAAGCAAATGAAAACTAGCAAAGTAACCTTGATGAATCTTACGTTTAACAAATCAGATATTGGTGGCAGTGAATCTGATGGTCAAACGTTAGGTATACCTTATGTATCACCAAAAATGGCTGAACATTCGTCCCACAAACTATAATTTATGTGGAGTAACGATCCGTTACATAGTTTAACTGGAAAACGTAATACTGTTACAATCTTGTAGGTTGCCGTTGGTTAATTCCCGCCTTTTTAATAAATCATGTTACGCAGTAAACCATACTGTCCTGATATTTTGACGTTGCTCGTCACTTGATATTGCTTTCGATGTGAACAAATAAGTTTGATTGCTTACTGAAGCTGCTGAAAGGTGTGAATGTGCTACGCTAGCAGTTAGTACTTAAAGTGTATAGATGTAGAAAAAATTTGTGCGCAAACTTTTAAATTATTTTTGAGACTTGTATGACATGATGAAAATTTTTAATGTTGACATTTTAGCTGAAACACCCTTTTCGCTTAAACTTGTGTATTATTTTGTCTAAAGCATACTTTTCTAATCATTTACAGGTAGCTAACTACTCAAAAAGAGGAAAACGTATGCGAAATGTTGAAATTTCTGCTGTAATTCACTTATCGCATAAACTTTTCTATTTTTAAAGCTGCGACTGTGTTCAAACTAAATTTTTCTTAGCCTGTGAGTTAACGTTCACTGCTATTTGGAAGAGCCATCGATGTTCAACCGCGGATAGCGAAATATTTTATAATAATTTCTAACAAAATTATTTTTTAATTTAGAAGAATGAGGTAAAAAAAAACACAGTTAGCTATGCCTTCAAAATGAGTTTAATTTTGGTAGTTTAGCTAGCTACAATTTGTACAAAATTAATTAAGAGAGCTTGGGAAGACAGTTCTCTCTCTACTACAGTGGATCGCCGTACATTTAAATCAGAAAAATATAGTTAGCTAGATCCATGAAATGACAGTAGCAAGATGTGGGTGTGGCTAGAGGGACCTCTTAAAGTAATGTATTTTTTGCTTGAAACAGCTTTATTTTCACAGGACGTCGGTAGTGATAGGAAGGTACACCTTCCAAGTGTTGATAAAAATTAACGTCACTTCAACAGCACTGGTATTATAGTGAGATAAAGGGTCGGTGTATTTATCACTACCAGTGACCAGGGTCATAGCTATAAAAATGGCAAAATTTTAGCTGGTTTAGCTAGCTATAGCTAACTAAAACAAGATCTGTAGCTAGCTATACAGATAAACTTGCACAAACTTAAAACATAAGAGTACCAAAAAGTTAAAATTTAAGTTCACTGGCCTTATTTACGGACAGTATACAAAAACATAATATATTTTATCTTCTATTTCAACCTCTTTCCCACAACTTTTTTCGCTGCTCTGCAAAGAAAGAATGAACGGAGAATAGGCGTAGTTTGTATTTCATTGTGAGCATGCACAATATAGTAAAATCTCCGTCGCAGAATATAAATGTACTTTTCGAAAAACATAGTCATTTTAATAAAAGGCAAGACGAAGGAGAGCACTCCTGCGTACAGATCCGCGGAAAGTTGGGTCCTCGCGCAGGTTTGAGACGGGCGTATGCATCATGATGATCATGATGCACTACGAACTGAAACCAATACAGAGGAGTCTTAGAAGATTTTGACGTTATCGCCAAAAATTATGCGACAGATAGATAGATAATGTCCCTGGCGTTAAAAAACAGCGTAGATGAAACATAGATGGCTACGCCATCGATGAATTAATATATAAATCATCTTTCATTGCAATCGTGCAATCACAGCAAGGTTTATTGAACCAAATACTTTGTTTGCTCGCTTCTATTGAAAACGTTCCTGATTAGCGATAACAAATCAATGTTGTACACCACAGTTTGGAAAGGTGGGGGGACACCCAATTTTCGTTGTTTTTCTTAAGAAAACATTGGTATTTACAATTCCTACTACGTTTCCACTTGACAACTACAGCCGTTCTTGTTTTTTGCACATTTGAGGAAAAGTGGAAAAACATGACTGGGGATTAAACCCCCATAAGATTTTTATACTTATATATTTATTATATATTTATATGTTTATGTATTTATATATTTATATATACAGTAGACAAGTAAAATTGTAGGAAAGAAATATATAGTTTTTGAAAAGTAATTTGAGAAGGTAACATACGGTACGTGCTTGTCGTGGTGATTTTATAGTTATAAAGTTATCTGAAAACTATTTATGTACCTTTTTAGGGAGTGTAAATATAAACATTTGTAAAAAGCGGAGAATCTAACAAACATAAGTTAAATTCTACAAAAGTAAAGACGCCATTTCCGATTTTATTTTCAGATCATTTTGGGTAAAGAATATGGGTATTAATTATTGAATGAATATAAACGGCCTGGAGTGTAGCCTTTAAACCTTTAAGTTGGCTCCAGTTTAAAAAAAGGACTTTTCTACTACTCTTAATTATTGCACTTGTCAGACTATTTTGTATAAACCACGTAAAATAACCTTTAAAAGCGGGAAATTGTTAAGTGATCTCTTTCCTTCGCCTTAGCAACGCTCTTACAAACAGGTTGTAATCTGTTTTATTGACGCTAAAGGTAGTAATATGCCAGTTATTTTTACTCGTAATCATTCACCTGGGCTGTGGTGACTGGATGGCAGCAAAAATAAGTAAAATTAGTTAGATTAATTAGAGTGAAAAAGAAAAGGGGAAACTTTTTGATACGCAAAATTCCTTGATTTAAACTCTTTCAGTTTACTTTTTCAGTATTGACGTAAGACGACACACGATACTTGTGTACTGAATTAACCGTGCTTCCCATGTACACCTTTGCAAAGAGGAGGAGTGTCACGCTTTCTTCGGAATGGGAAGAAATAGGACGTTAAGACGTCTAAAATGGAGAAGTTGATGAACTAATGGACAAATATAGTGACAACAAAACAAAGATAGAAGTTACGACCTAACTTTGAGGTCAAAAATAATGAAATGGGATTAAAATGAATGAGAAAATGTGAATTTTTAGAATACCTTTTAGAATATTGCATAAGTTATAGATTTACAAAATTTAAAAGTGTGTTTCTCAAAATAATGATTTCCGAAATTTTTTTAACAACCGTAACTCAGGAATGGTAAAACGTTATGACATGAAACTTTCCATGCTTTCCATTATTCTTCAAATCTTGTACAATAAGGCCAACGGTAATTGCATAATATTGATAGGAAATACGGGACTTGGGTCTAAAAAGTGACGAAAAACAATGTGTATCTTCGCGAAGAACAATAAAAGGTTACAAAATCAACATCGAAATCGAATAGACGGTTGGTATAGACTAAATTTATGTTTTTACAAAGACAAGCGGTATTGTTGCATTATACCAATTGGTGTATTTTTGTATTTTGAATGCCTAATTTAGCTCTAACTTCGACCTAGTTTCTATCAATGTATACCAATGATGTTAATCTCTTGTTCAAGGTATGTAGAAATTTGAATTAATGAGTATGCAAGTTTTTAAAATTAACAACTCAGCAATATTTATAAAGAGAAGATCGTTTTCGTTTTCGAAAGGGCGCCAGTGTTTTAGAAATTAACAGATCACTAAAGTGTAGGAGTAAATTTAATTTTTGTATTGCTGTAAACAAAAGAAACTTGCAGGACATTATATTTCAAATCAAATCGGTTTTGATACGAACAATATTGATATTGATGAAGATAAATTTTGTTGCACATTCCTACCAAACATTTCCATAATACAGTGCCCGCTCATTTTGCATTATACAAGATATTGCTAACAGTATTTAGAATTAAATTGCTTATATAGAAGTTCCAAGGTATCATAGATGTGATATAGATAACTACAAATGTATGTAGACGCGCAATGCATTTAACTCAGCATATAAAATTACATTGAAGTCATAAAAATCGCTTCATCTTAGGATATATTTGAAATTCCTTCGTGTATAAAAGGAAAAGTCAATAAATTATGTATAAATAGAACAGAAACTTATACATTCTTAACGACACGCGTTATTCGCGTGTTAAATATTAAGATACAAAACGCCGCACTAGACAGTTAGTTTATCTATAGTCAATGCAATTAAGCACGTCCCGTATCCCGTATCAGTATAAAACCAATCATTCAAGATAGTGGGATAAAACAGTGTATAGCCAACGACCTTGAGCTACAGAGTGAATGAATGGTAATTTTAAAACATTTAATTTGCGTCATTTACGTCATTTACGACGTTCGTAGAAAGTCGCTAATGTAGTTTCTTTTCGGTTTTGAATGACAATTCGTGCTCGGTAGTGATGCATATGCGATGCGCATTATGCAGAATATATAAACGGATGAAGAGGTCAAATCTTCCTCACTTCGTTAGTAGCAATCTCAGTGCGGTAAACTTAACATGTCCGATGCAGATGATCAACCACTGCTCCAACCAATGCAGCTGGATCCAAATATATTGGCGACTATTTCAGCAGCTACAACCAGAGATTGTCAGGGCAGCAACTGCAGCAGCTACAAATACCGCTAGGGACATTTTGGTAACCCAGGAAGACAAAATCGATGCTGTAAAATGCGACCTAGAATGAAAACGAAAACGGGACAGTGTAAAGGGGACAGTGTAACCCTAAAATCTAAAGGCAACAAACATCAAAATTCAAGGCCATCTAGAATACGATACGAAGGAGCTTACTCCAGTGTGCATCAGAGCCATCAGAATCTTTCACGAAATTTGCGGTTAGTTTCTCAGATAGACAACAGAATTTGCTAGGCCTGTGGTAGGACGGGGTACTTTATGTCAACGTGTCCAATAAACCAAATATTCACTGGCAAGAGTGTGATCGATAATAAAAGAAACTGAGAGTTATTTTCTGGTTTTATTTAAATTTTTCTACTCTTTTGAATTTATTATGTCTTTTTTGTTAGATGATTATATAAATTGGGAATATGACGAAAAAGAAAACTGTTCACTGGCAGGCACTCTTCAAAAACATTACAACTTTTGGGAGGATGAACCTAAAGCTTCTCCATTTGTGTTCGCAACTATAAGGAATGGTTATTATCTCCCTAATGAATTCGAACCTTCATCTTTTTTCACCAAAAATGACGCATCTAGTTTGAGACATAAGGACTTCGTTGAGGAAAGCATTAATGAATTGTTAAAAAACGGATGTATTGAAGAAGTTCCGGAAGCGTCACACTGTGTGAATCCGTTAACGGTGGCAAAGGGAGATAAATTAAGGCTCGATTTAGATCTCCGACACGTCAATAAACACCTAAATATCAAAAAATCTAAATATGAGAACCTAAAAACAGTGTCTGAATTGTTTGAAAAATACTTTTATATTGGGAATTTTGACCTGAAAAGCGGTTACCACCACATTTCAATCGCTAAAGAGCATCATCGATACCTAGGTTTTACGTGGACATTTCTTGATGGAGCAGTTAAGATATTTTCAATTTCTGGTGCTACCATTTAGATTAGCAAGTGCTTGTTATGCTTTTACTAAGAAGCAACAATCCAATCCGTGTTAAATTTAATTAAATACGCTTTATCAGAAATATTAGTCAGTACTAGACAAATTGCAAAGATTGCAGGTCACATTATATCTACGCGCTTAGCGATAGGACTGTTGACGCGTCTTTCACAAGACAAATGTATAAGTTTATTGAAAACAGGTATTTCTGGAACGATTTTTTATTTTTTGATGAAGCTACAAGGTTGTATTAAAATTTTGGGAAAGAAACCTAAGACAAAATAACGGATTCAGAATCGAAAACAATCATTTAACAACAAAGGTAGTCTACTCAGATGCAAGCAACATAGGTTATGGCGGTTACATAGTAGAACGATTAGGTAATGTGATAGCATATCGCAATTTTACCCAATTCGAAAAATCTACAAGTTCTACTTACCGAGATTTGTTAGGCGTCAAGTATGTCTTAAAATCCTTAGCACATTTCTTGCAAAACGAATCGGTTCAATGGTTTTCTGATCATATTAATGCCACCAGAATTATTGAAGCGGGAAGTACTAAATCTCATTTACAACAGATTGCAATTGACATTTACGATTTGTGTATACAAAACGACATCAATCTACAATTAACGTGGCTCCCAAGAGAGGAAAATACTACCGCTGATTTATTTTCTAAAATCTGTGATTCAGATCATTGGAGTATAGACAATAAAACATTTGATTTTATTCAGCAGATATTCGGATTTTTCACCGTTGATTGCTTTGCAGATGATTTGAATGCTAAAGTGGAGATATTTAATTCACAATGTCATTGCCCGAATACAACAGCCGTTAATGATTTACATACAGTTGGGCGCAGGGTTTTAACTAGCTTTGTCCACCAATTAGTCTCGTAGGAAAAGCTTTAAAACACATGAAATATTGTTATGCTCGTGGTGTTTTATTTATTCCTGAATGGAGATCTTCATATTCTTGGGCGTTAATTACTGACGATGGAATTTTTTTTCAGAATTTTATCCACGAATATTTGTACTTAGACTCATATTACCTAAATAATGCCAAACAATGTAATTCAGTTTTTAACGGTTTTGCGAAATTTAAATATTTTGCACTTTACATAGATTTTTCGTGAAAGCTTGTCAGTTATTTTTTATTCTTTAAAATAAGACCATTTTTTCTTAAATCACCGATGGTTTAATTCAAATATGTTCCAATTGGCTCAATTATTTGATACTGTAAGAAAGTTGTATCCAGTCGTGTTTGTAGAATTGTGATTTTATAATTTGTTTAAAGTGTAGTGGTCGTGCACGTTTAGCACTGTGTTTAATTTTTAGGCTGTGCACCATTTGGAAGTGTGAATTTTAATGAACTATTTCTATCAGAAGCTTTTAACGATTTTGTTGAAACCCAGAGTGCGTCAAACGGAAATGTTTAGGGGTAGTTTTGTGTTATAGCTTATGCTCTAGCAGTTTCTGTGAATTAACAGTCCAAGTTTGGCGGTAGGCTCATTTTATAGCCTGCATTCCTTTCTGGAGAAGGTACGTGACTGATAGCCCAAGTGTGGCAACCGCACATGTGTGGCGGTAGGCTTCTTTTATAGCCTGTGTTCCCTTCTGGGTACGTATGTGATCGAGAGCCCGTGTGTGGCAACCGCACAAGTGTGGTGGTAGGCTTATTTTTAGAGCCTGTGTTCCCTGCTGGGTACGTATGTGAATGAGAGCCCATGAGTGACAACAGCACAGGTGTGACGGTAGGATTATTTAGCCTGTGTTCGTTTCTGGGGTTATTTTATAGTCTTTGTTCCCTTATGGGGTTTACGTGATTGCAATAAAAAGTGTGTCGGGAGGTTCATGTTAGAGCAAGGATATTTAAATATAATTGTAATTCTGAGTTTTATTCTTTCATAAGAATGATATTTGGAATATTTTTCAGTGACAAAGCAGTATTTCCTCACGGTCAGTCTTTTCTTGTTATGCAGATCTCTTCCCCTTTTTCTCATTTGATTTAGATGAGTTGAACTTGGGAATTTGGAATAAAGTTATTATGCGACTTATGCAAGTAGCTTTTGCAGGCAGCACTATTACCAAATACAGAAATGCTTTGAGAAAATGGGTAAATTGGACTAAAGAATTTAACGAAGTAAGCCATTGTCCAGCTGATCCGTTTCTTGTTGCTATAAATTTCAACGAATTGGTATAAGTAATTGTACCCCCGGTTGTTTAGTATCTGCGTTCTGTGGTATAAAGGTGGAGTCATAAAACAGCAGGCCTACAAACACTGATCATCCGTTTGTTAAGTTAGCTTATGAAGGGGCTAAACGTTTAGTAGCTAGTTCCGAAACTAAACAAAAGGAACCTATTACACCAGAAATCCTTCGAGAATTGTTTTCCAAATATTCCGTGAACGAAAATCTACTACACCTACTTTTCTTATTTACGTGTATTTTGGGATTTGCTAGATTTTTTCGGATAAATGAATTACTGGAGATTAAAGTAAAACACATAACTTTTCTGCAAGACAGGGTTGAAATACTACTTCCAAAATCAAAGAAAGACCAATTAAGGTAGCAGAGTACCCTAATTAGTACCACATTTACTGTATGATATTTAATTAAATACAATATATATCCAAAAATCGTTTTAAAGGTTTTGTAGACTAAATGTTAAGCTTTCCAAAAATATATGTCACCGTCATAGAGCAACTATGGGTCAACCAGGAAATCGCCCCTAAAACGCCTCGAAAAACCTTATTTTTTCCTCTTTCTAGAGCTCCAACTCCTTGCCATCTTAAGTTTTCCCTGATATTTCTGCATAAATTGAAGCAC
>JANTOQ010090933.1:0-13107 GCA_027564595.1 Bythotiara depressa | reverse complement strand
TTATTTAAATGTATATTTTTCTGCCTATCATTATTTCTGTATAACGATGTTATAAAATGTGAAGATTGATGTAAATGCTTTGTTATTTAAAATTTCATGCTTGACTGGTAATAGGCCTGAAGCTTGTTCTTCCCCTCATGTTGTTTTGCACTGTTCCAATGCTTGGCTTAACTATTGTGCAGCATTGGGGAGCATGTTTTACTACGTCCACAATCAGTAAAAGTTCAGCCTAGCTATCTCTTATGGGGGTTAGTTATTTCTGTCTGAATTTCACTTCACCACTATAGTCTGTTCACATTTGGGGTATTTTGAGGTGTACTCAAGCCTAACGAGGTGTTAGCAGTGAGGGGTCAGTTTATGGTTTTCTTCAAGTGATATAATAATATAAAATATGTTGTAAACCTCGTAGTATCCCGAGGTTATCCCAAATGGACCACATGCCAGATATTATGCCCAGGTAATAAATGGCATCAATGGCTGATAAAGAAAGATCACATGCTAAGGGATGTTTCCGTGTAGAACATGACTGTCATGTAAAAGATGGTGTATGCTTACACATCACATGACTAAGCAAGGTGGTTTGCACAAAGAACTTCTGAATGTCCCAAATTATCTCAACTTTTGTGTTTTCTGTCTCTGCAGTGAAGCACATTAAAATGATCTCTTCTCAGAAGGTATATATACAACTTATATACATGCAAATACACATAAAATGAAATCTTCCTTGATATAATGTTTCTGCTTGTTTTTAACCATAACTGCTCAAAATTTCCAAGATGGTAGATCCTTACAGCATTAAATAAAGATGTCATGTTCTCAATATGGTAGCTTTCCGTTTAATTCTCCATGGCCGACAAGTTCAGCATTCCACGTGTTATAGGAAAAAAAGAAATGGAAATGGAAATTGCAATAGGAAAAAGAAATGACCAGTTGTTATTTTATTTCGCAAATACTTATGGAAACTATTTGGGAGAACATTGTGAATTTATATAACTGTGGAAAGTTTGTTCCCTGAAAAAATTGTTCCTACAGTATTTGTCTGTTAATACACCAATTCAACATATGAATATTTTTTTCTGTTGGTTGTACACTAAAACTGACCTCAGCTTCATATTCCTCATCGAAAAATAAGTCAAAATACAAAGTTTCAAATTCATAGTGTTTTAAAATCTTATGAAAGTTTTGACCGTGATAATCTTAAGGGGGTCAAGTTGACCCCTCCATGGTCAATGTCTTCTTATTTTTTGGTTTGTAGTGCAGGTATACGTTTGAAACTTTGTATTCTGCCTTATTTTTCAAAGAGCATCAAATCCAAGGTCGGTTTCAGGGTAAAATCAAATGAAAAAAAAAAGAAAAATGGCAGCTCTTATGTTGAATTGGTGAATCGTTGACAACAAAAAATGTAGAAGAGTCGAGAAAACATCAGGGAGAAAGATTTTGCACTTAGATCAATGCTACAACCTACCAGCACGAGGTTGTGAATATTCAAATTAGCAAACAAGGAGAAAGTTGCAAGTGAAAAGAATAAGGAATTTATTAGAATTTTATTAAATCATAACTAAAGAGCATTTTCAAAGTTCTATATTTTTGTGGAATAATTCCTTGTGCTGCTATACATTCTGGTATACATATGTAATAGCTAACTAGTTACCTAACTCAATTAAATCTTATGACCATTATTGTTTAAGTAAAATGTAAACACCTATATTTCTGTAGATCCCTGTGAAATTGTATATATAGTAGATCATGTGTAGGGTATATATGTTAATTATAAACCTAATTGTTTTTCTTGAAAGCACAAGTTTTTCAATTATGTTAAACAGCAAAACAACAACTCACTGGCCAATTTATAATTGCTCTCATATTTTTTATACACCGGTTTTAGCTATATCTATTATATCTGTTTCTTACTACTATCAAATCAGCTTCCAATGGGAAATGTTAAAATTACAGGTTGTAGACTTTGAATGAACAATAAGCTTCAAATTATGGAATAATTGGGATAATTATGAGGCAATTATTACACTACAAATTCTATGCATATATTATAAGTGTTTAAATTGCTGCTTTTCCTTATATTTTACAGTGGCTTTTAAGTACCAGGGTGTAGATCTAACAATTTGAAACCACTTGGAAATAGGGGGGGGGGGGTATGCCTTCCACATCAAGAATGACAAATACCATTTTGAACATCTTTTTTTTTCAAAAGATGTATTTGGTCATTCTCTATATCTGTACCAAATTGTATTTCCTAAGGTTATGTATTTTCCAAGATATTTCCAAATATAATGTTGCCATATACGGTAAACTCACTTATTACATCACAAGTTTTGAGAAGTGGCTTGAACATCTGCTGCCATAAAAGCACTTAACATTTCAATATCTTGAGAACTGCTTGGTATTGTTTGATAAAATAAAAAGGGTTTTTCATCATTTTTATAGGGCTTTCATATAAATCCAACTAATTTTTTATGCAGGAATCCATTAAAACGTCATTCGCTCAACACACTCATAACAAGGTAATTTTAAATACCAGCAAACTTTTTTGTTATTCAAAGAATTTATATATAGAATACTTTCCTTTAGTTGTTTTGATTAATCTTTCGCTAGCTGCGAGTTTTAACTTATACATTTGTTTAATAAATTTCAGATTATAGCTAATAGTTCTCCTTTGAAATATTCACACATGCTCGATGAAATGAACAATGACTTATTGCAGGGTCTCCTTTCACTATCTCGGAATGCATCACATGGATGGAAAAACCAAAAAAATGAAGGTGAAGGGACAGGTTTGGGCAAATCACGCAATCCTCCACCTGACAAATTGAGACTAGGTACATTCCACAAGTGATGTGATGGTGTCCAAATACATAAACAGAATAAAACATTATGCATCAGGTAAGCATGTTAACTTGAATGGTGAAACTAACATTGATTATCAAGATTTAGTTGTCTGACAACTAAAATACAACATAACAACATCATGCATTTGCTACGAGTCTAAAACAAATAAAGGTATGCCTAACAAGAGTCAGTCCTTCATCTTCTTTACTGCATTTCTCACTCATCTTTAAATTAAAAGAAGTAAATATTTTGTTTTTGCTTTTTAATTTTATGCATTAATAAACTATGACCAAGTTCTTGTACACAATTTAAATCATAGAAAGACTTTTATCATCAGGTTAGGAATGAACAACAGACAATTAAATAAATTAGTAACATTTCCTTGTACACTTAAAAAGGTTTTAGCATGTGAAATAATGCTTGTGAATACAAAACACTGCAAACATAGGTATTAGTATACTATTAGAATACATTAGTTGTTTGCTGGTTTCCTTTGCTTGATACTGGTATTAAAAAACTTTAATTATCATTGAGAACAAACTTTAATTATCATTGAGAACAGATTTTAATTATGGCATACAATCAGATATTCTTGTTTAAAACCCATGCAAGTCACATTTAATCCTATAAAACAGTCAGGTTGCTGAGATCAGATGTCACTAAAGTGAGTTGCCATGACTCTGTGATGTCTGCAAGTGATATCGCAAATAATTCAATAAAGCTTGGTTTCAACTTGGGGTTAATTCACGTTAACTTGCGTTTAGCAGGTGATCTAAAACATGTTAATTTTTTAACCCTAATGCAAATGTTAGCAGGTATTTAATGCCAAAAAAATTAATGCGAGTTAATGCATTTTAAACCTCATAGTTGTAAACAAAAAATTTTGATTTCAAAATTGAAATTAACTCACAGTTAAAATTACGTATGCAATATAAAAAAAAGCCGACACAACTCATATTCAGCTAAAGCAGATGGTAAGAAAATTTGAAGCTCTTGTTCCATATGTTAGACTAGAATAGTCGTTCTTTGGCATTTTTATGATCTACTGATTTTTATGCTCTATCGAAAAAAAGAACTTCGGGGGATGCATGGAGAAGTTGCCTTAAATTGAATAAAGACTTAAAGAAATGACCGATCTAGTCTAACTTTATGTTTATGTTTATAGGGAAATTAAAATTGGTGGAAAATATTTTTTTTATCACTGCAAGAAGGGAGCTACTCTCTGTAAGAGGTACGATGTTACCTTAGGTGGTGGTATTCTCCAAATTTTTCTCTCTTTTGGTAAATGTTGCAACCTAAAATCTTGGTTTCGCAAGGAACATTACCACTAGTGTAATGCCTTCGTTTTCGAAGGAGAAGTATGAGCAAAAGATACCCTTCTTCTCATCCATCTATACTTCTCTGAAACTCTGTAGAAAAGAGTGCTAAACACGTGATAATAAATGTTTTAAGTGGAAACGATAGCAGGTAAATGCTGAATATGATTAACGCCAAGCTAGAAAAATTAAATCTTAAAAATTAATGTGAAAAAAATTAAACCCAAGTCGAAACCAAACTTAAGCATTCGTTTATTGGAATAATTTTGGATTCAGCATTTTCACACTCATGAATAATTTATGAATTACTGTACCATGTGAGAATAAATTAATAATAGGTGATAATTTACTTGATAGTCTGAAAACTTGTACAGTTAAGTAATGAGTTTAGTTTAAAATGCAGGATACCCCACGTGGGGTACCTAAAATAACTTCCAGACCAGACCAAGTCTGTATTTATTATTATTCCAAAAAGAAAAGGGTTGAAAGGTTCCCTGTCATACATCTATTCTAGTTGACTTACAGATGCTTGACATGATAAAATGTAGTCATAAATTTTAAAATACTTCCCAGAAAAAGTTGGAAACTTCAAGAAGTTGGAAAAAACATATATATGATATGTTGTGAGTTCACAACCAAAAAAGTTGTAGTTGTTCGTGGTTGTGATGACGGCATACATTTTTAAAACGGTTTCACTAAAAAGGAAGATAGATTGAATTTTTTTAATTTTCTTTTCTGGAGAAATATTCATAAGCAACAAGGTATTTTTTAACTTCCTGCACACATTTATTTTTCATTACTTTTTTTACTTACTTTTCTGAAACATAAACACTGACACATGTCTAAATGTGAACCTATGTAACCTTAAATATTATTATATTGTGAAGATTAGAATGGGCAGAGAATGCCAAATAAATTCAAACCATTTATCTGGTCTGTAGTTTTCACATGTACATTAGGACTTTCGAGAAATTAAAAGAACCAACCAAAAAACTCATAGTTTTAGTTATACATACTTTGATGATAGAAATATTTATGGGAAGGAATTTCGAACTGGGCCAACTGTAAAAGTTAATTCTGCCAAAATATTTTTAATTATCACTTCGAAAAAAAATTTACGGAATAAAGAAATGTACTTATAATAACAGTGACACCACAGTCTTTGCCTGAACCAGTAGCAAACCATCAATTGAAAGAAACTTTATTTAAAGCATTATAAAAAAGGACGAGTTGCCTTTCCAAGTTCTGTATTCTCTTAATTACAGCAGACATGTATTAAAGATGACAGTTTCCCATTCTAAAAAATGGACATGGTCAAGCAGGGAACTCAAAATATATCAGCACCATTATGACTTAGATGCATGCCACCTGTCCATATTTCCATGGAAAATGTATTTAGTTTCTTTCTACAAAAATCTAGAACCATCTATCACTCATGGAAGATGAGTACCAATATTATTAATCCTATAATGCCTGGGCACACCTCCTGCCTATTGTAAATTTCCTAATAGTAACCCTTATAATTTTATGAAAGATCAGGGGGACTTATGCTTTTATTTCCAATTATTAACACCCCTGGAAAAAACAAAACAGCAAATAAATGAATGTAGATTTAAATAATTTCCGAAGACACCAGGTGGCACTATAGGGTTAAAATGATAAATTTATTTCTCTTTTCTTAATTTTGTTATTTTTGCTTTTACGACACAAGCTGAATTTTAGCTACATTCATTCATTAGTAAATGTTTTCTTGTTTAATTGGTTGGTTGAGTTTCATAACTCGATTTTGGTTAGATGAGTGTAACCAACCCTATTAATACAATTCTAGTTGTACTCTCCAATTTAAGTAACCAAATTGCATTTAAGTCAAACTTAAAAAAGGAACTGGAAACTTACATGCAATTCGAAGGCATGCAACTCTAAACATAATACATTTATATTATGCACGAGAATCATAAGTCTGTATTAAAAAACATATACAGAGTAAGTGAAACAACAGGCATTTTGTTAGTTCTGTGCTTGTTCTGCAAATGAACTGTCAGTTCATTGCTGCTTCTGGCAAAGCCTGGTGGTTAACTACTGTTTCTGGCAAAGTCTGATGGTTAACTGTTTTAGTAGGTATAGTAAAGTAATAAGTATTAAAAACTGTTTTTACTAAAAATATATAATTTCTGATTTTCCTTGAAAGTTAATTGATTCAAGAAACTTGTTCATATTGTGTCATCCACAAAAGTAAAGTTCATGACTTTTAAATAAAGTATGTTTCATATACAAGTTTTGTAATGTATGAAATAAAACTACATAAAGAATAACAAAAGCTTGGGATTTCTGGCAATTTCATTAAGATGAAAACAAACAAAATTGTGTACACTTTAGCGAGAAAAGACACTTAACATTACATCATGTAAATTATTTTTAAATGCAACCAATCTCTTCAAACACTTCACACAAAAAATACAATGATTATGCCTTATTTACATAAAAAGTATTGCTTAAGAAATGCTAATAAGTTTCCTATAACAAACCACTCATAATTCTTTTCAGTTACAGCAGAAATAAAAAAAAACTCTTATGTACAAGCATGGTATAAAACTTAAGAATAAATTGCTGCTTTGTAACAAAAATAAAAAACAAGCTATGTGTTTATTCAAAAAATAAGCAAATATACAAATAGATGAAATAAACAACTTTAAGATTCTAACTGTCATTATAAAATATTAAGCACCCCTCCAGCAACTTAAATACATTGACGAACACTGTAGGGATTATACATTCTAATTAAGAGGCAAACAATGCTGACAACTGCACTACTGATACAAAAAGCTACCTATGAATAGTACACTTTAACCTGAATGTTCTTCTAACAAATCTAGGGTAACAAGGAAGAAAAATCAGACCATTTCTAATCAATCTTCTACTATGTTCACTGACCACAATTAATGAAATAACTAAAGTTTGAAATTGCGTATTTTCTAATGATCTCTAATAAAGGAACAGCGGATGTATAATCATGGCAACAAAACTAAGTGAATGTCTTTTTGGTGTGTGGTGATCATGCTCATGAATTATCTTCAAGAATGTCTACTTTTAATTAATTTAACACAAGACATATAAACATACCCTTTAAAAAGTTATTTAATAAAGCTGTTGGGCTAGCACTAATATTTAAAGAGGTGGGATGACCAAGATGGCCGAATCTCAATTTAATCTTATTATTTTAAAATAATTTTGTTGCTCATAAATTTTAAATTTCTTGACACAGAAGTTACATTTTTTTTGTTTCAGCCAGTTCAACATTTATATTATTTGAATGTTTATGTAAACTATAAGTCACACTTTAACCCTTTAATGCATAAGTATACCTCCTGGTTATTATCAACATGTCATTGGAAACCTTCATAATTTTATGAGGAACCAGGGGGTCTTATCATATTTTACCAAATTCATTTTACATTATATTTCCAATAATTAACCCCCTGGAAAAAGCAAAACAGCAAAGAAATGACCAATGATTGATTCCTTTCTGGGCGACACTATGTCGTAGTAGTGGCATATATTTTACATGACTAGCCTCCAGGAGGGGCCACTATGCATTAAAAAGTTAATCATTTTAATGTTTATAATTTTTCCTACAGATGACTGGGGTAGGTTAGACAAATTATTTGACGTGAGCGACCCAGGTTTGATTCCCGGCTGGAGCAAAAATTTATATCTTGTATAAAGGTTTACAGATGAGACGTTGGGAAATGTTTCCACGTGGAGGGGTCCCTGCTGTCCTGTTATATGTTGTGTGCTTATCTGACAATATACATTAATTGTCCTCGTCAGGTAGTGGTGCAGTGTTGTGTATGTGAGTGTCTGTAAGGTGTTAATACCTAACTTGAATAGAATTTTTTTTTTTTCAAAGTGTCTGCATGCCTGTCAGTTTTATCATACCAGCAGTTATTATTACCCAAACGTGGTTAAGGTCAGGGTTAGGGTTATGGTCAGGTACTATCAAGGCAAATGTTGGGCATATTAGTGTTTTTAAACAAAAGTAACTGCTGGACATCTAGCTATGGCTAAATTATTTTGATTACACATTTTTTGGCATTTTTTGAAATATTTGGACTTTTGAACCTTGAATTATCATTGCTTTTACAAGAATTTTAATTTCGCAAGCTGAAAAAATTAATTTTTGCAACAATTAAATTTCACTTGTATATGCCCATTCAATTATGTTTAAAGGAGAATATCTTTGTGAAGAACTATATTTTTTGGTCATTAGCCAAACCAACTACAATCGAATTTAGCAAACTCTTTAGAATTATTATCAACATCTCAACAAATAAACACATGCAAAGACTTCTGGCTTATTAAAGGTATGTCATATTTCCATATTAAAATAAAATTAAACAAACTTATCTCCAATGAGATTAGGGATAATGAGTAACATTTTTACTGCTACTTCTCTGGGTGTGTGTAAAATGTTGGGTACGCAATGTTGGGTTGTCTTGATTATTTAAGAACGAAACAACTCTAACCAGTAACAATCGAGACAAATAATGTCATGCAATTTGTCTTGATAATGTGTAGCAATCATTTTCTTAAATAATCAAGACAACACCCAACATTGGCTACCCAGCACACACACCCTTCTTCTCTCTACTGACTGCCTTTTTTCAAAATGAAGGCTTTCTGTTCAAATTTATGGTATATATATAACTTAAAATGGCCGGATATAAAAATTGATAATTTTGAAATTATCAAAACTATCTATTATATACTTATAGTAAACGTTGATTAAAAAACAAACAAATAATTTTATAAATCCAGGAAATTATTTAACATCCGGATCAGGGGCATAACACCCCAAACTTTCATGCTTTGTGAGGAGAGACATTCGAGAAAACGTTTTCAAGCACTTTGGACATTCGTACTTCTTCACATCTGAGTGAGTTTGCAAATGAGCACGTAGATTTGATCTATCAGCAAATGCTCGGCCACAATATGTGCAAGAGAATGGTCTCTCCCCCGTGTGTGTTCTAATGTGTCCTTGAAGTAGCCAAGGTCTGCTAAATGCTTTCCCACAAATCTTGCACTTACACGGCAGTGTATGCGTGCGTATGTGCATCTTCAGTGCACCCAAACTCATATAATCTTTATCACAGTATTTGCAAGAAAAATGCCGCGTACTTTTGCTCCTATCTGCCGGTTTTGTGGAACTCTTCTTCGGTATTTTCACCTCCTGGATTGTCGTAGTATTTTTCTTTGTATCTTCTTCAATGTAATCGGACGGTTTTACGATGATTATGTTTTCTTTGGTTGATTTAATCTCTGAAGTATCTGAGAAAGCATTAACCCGTTCAGTGTGTGCCTTGTGATGAATTGTAGCGTCGGAAACCTCTAAACGTTGTTTTTCTGTCTTTACTTGTTCCTCTGCCTCAGGACCAGATTGTTTCGTTCGAGCGAAGTAAGGAGGGGTAGAAGTCGCGACGTGTTCGTGATCTAACCGATTGTCAGGGGAATATGTTCGTGGCTTGATGTAAAACGGAAATCGAGATGACCAAAACTCGTTGGAAACGTGAGGCCAACACCAATGTGGAATATGCACAGGTTGATAGTAAATAGGCATCGAGTGTATCACAGGGCTTCCTGCGCTGCTTCGACGGTGTTCGCTCGGTACCGTACTAACACTCGCTTCATCAAGATCTACTTGAGATGGCCGAAAACTCTCGGCAAGCTCTACGAGAAATAAACAAAACCGTGTCGTTACTTATAAAAACACAACACTCTCACCGGTATCTGCCGGCTTTCGTCAAAGCACACATGAAAAATTCCTCTAAACTTTAAAAACAAACACCTGTAAATACGTATGTTACACGGTCGAAAAGCACAAATAACACTAAGTTAAATTAAAAAAAGATATCACGATACCAAAACAATAAAAAGAAATAAGCACCTGCATGTTCTAATGACCCTTCTTCTTCATTCATCAAACACTTGTCTAAGTACAACTTCTTCTTCACCAGAAATGACCGTGGCATGCTGTTCCACATTCACAATAATCTTCTCGTCAACAGTTATCCGTCTGTGAAATTGACGCTTTATCTACCAACACAAGTCTTTCCCAATCAACCTATCTTTAACATTTCACATTAAAGCTGTTAAAAGACGCATGTCACAAAATGATTTTTAAAAAGACATTTGCGAAAAAAAAATAAAGTTCTTTCCACGTCTTTGTTTAGCTTTATACTCCTATAAATTGTTTTACTTTATTCATTAAAATAATTCGTATAAATCCCTACAGAACTAAATGAAATAACACAGAAGTAACTCTGAATAGATTCATAAACGAACAGGTGCGCCTTATATACGAAATGACCATCATATATAGATTTTTGCAAATATCAAATTCTTGTTTAAAAACTTTACAGACGGGGGTCATTGACACTTCTCTTTGAACAAGTGTATTATTATTGCGATCAACACTTCATCACAAGGTACAGAATAATCATGCTCAATGAAATTATCAGTCGAGACACGATTAAGTGTGACCCGGTTCACATTCTCGATTAAAAATGACATTGTTGACTTTTTTTATTTATTTCTGGAGCAGGTGCTTGCCGTAGATTTTTACTTCTAAATTTGTTTTCGATTAATGTTCATCATCGTGCAGGTGTTTTAAATTTCTATGCATGTCATTTGAGTAAAGTGAATAAAATTATTTCTTACTCAAAGCATGAATACATTAATTCAACTAGAACAACTGAACCTTAACCTCGGTTTTTATCTCTGTTTCCCTAAAGACCTAATGTCTTGAAAAATGTCTGAAATCTTTAAAACTTGCCAATAATTTTGCATGTGAGCATATATTTATAAAAGTATACTTGTTTATATACAAAAATAAAAGTGAACTGCAATTGATAATCGACTCGTTAACCAGGAATCCCAACAGTCTCATTTCGCTTCAACCTTCTATCTTCCCTTTCCAGACATATTTTATGTTTCATATTTCACATTTTCTCCTCTCAAATTAAAAATAGAGGAAAAAGAAAGGTAAATGCTAAATATATCTCAGTTTAAAGACAACTAACTAATTAGTATGAAGTTTGTATTATAACATTAAAAAAAATATCGAACGAAAGTCATCGCCAATAATCAATAAAACGTTCGCATTTAATAACTAGTGGAAACCAGGTCAAGGTCTGTGTTGATAGCAAAAGAAATAAACTTGATCAACGTTTTTAATTGGCAAGTTTACATGTTGATTTATCGATTTCCCGACGGAATTTCGCTTATTTGTATTTGAAACACGATCATGTTTCAACGCAAAGTGTTTATTTGATTCTTTTGAAAGAGTGCCCCCTGATACGCATTGATCCGTAAAAGAAATAAATTAGACGATAAAAGAGTGGTCGCTATCAGTTGTCAACAACACGGAGGTCGAGAATGACAACCGCAGTCTGTTTTTAATCACAATATGAAACTTTTGTCTACATAAAACTCTTTCGCAAACACATAAAAACAAGTGATTTAATTAAGCCGACATCGAATTCGTCAACACAGGGAATTGCAATGCAACTCGTGAAGAATCAACACAAATTTCCAACATTTTTTCTGCTGACAAAATGCATATGTCTGGTCTGTTTTATTCATCTAACGAGGACTAATGCTGTGGAATGACTTACATCCAGGTGACATCAACATGACTATTTACTGATCTCCGGCGGATAAAATCGACTGTGGTTTAATTCTTGTTTAATTCAATGGGTCACATAAAGATGTACTGTTTAAAAACTCTGCGGTGGAAACAAATTAACGGTTATTAAATAACGCAATAATAGACTTGAATGGCATACCAAGCTTAATCTATAGTTATTACGAGAACAAAGGCACCTGTTATTCCCGAACTATAGATCTGTTATTATACGTCGTAAAAAGATTAAAGATTCACCTTGCACCGATGCACGGGGGTTGAAAATAATACTTTAATCTGTTTGTATGACAAAGACCCTGACAGTATGATAGAAACTTTTAACGATACTACGCACATGAAATACCTATGTCAGGGAACAATAAAGCTTTGAATCTTCCTGTGCTTCTTTCCTATTCAACCTCGTACCCTTTCTCTTTTTGATATCGGAGGGCGAGATATATCAATGTTTTGTATTCTCTATTCGCTAAAGAGGATTTTCACAATCGGTCTTACTAAACTAAACAAAATGTTGTGTCGCTGAGACCATCAATCCAATTATGACGGCGCGTTTACTTACGTTGGGTGATAAAGGATTCCAAAATCGGTTTATTCATCAAAAGTTGTATTTATGTTCAAGATTTTAATGTTTATTTATTTTTAATTGCATGGAAACGAGGCTTAGGGTGATTACAGAATTACTCAGAGAGCTTTGGTCTGTCATTGTGTATACAATTTCCAAAACAACCTTTCTACTTGCAATTTTCAACAAAGACATGTTTGTAAATAATGTTTGTACCATGTTTGTAAACAAGTTTTATTTACTTATTTTTAATTTGAGGAAAGGTCTATTCGTTACTTTAATTCGAAATAAAAATAAATAAATAAATAAATATTTAAAAGGGCGGTAAAAGGGTCTGGTTGGCTGGCTGGAGTGAAAATATCATATTTGGGAGGATTATCAGTGAAGTGATTATCCACGTTACAGTCCAGGTAGGGTGTGAAATACGTTACAGTCCAGGTACGGTGTGGAATAGAAACCAATTTCCATTCAATCATCTGAACCAAGTCAACATATCCACATACAAATATTTCACGATAATCATGAAATGTGAATTCAAGAAATACTTCATGATTATCATTAAATACTTCGTAAAAAGTACAGCTCTCTATCCATGAGAATTGTAATGAACCCTTTAATGCATAGTGTCCCCGGAAAGGAATCAAATCAATGGTCATTTCTTTGCTATTTTGCTTTTTCCAGGGGGTTAA
>JANTOQ010090711.1:0-16621 GCA_027564595.1 Bythotiara depressa | reverse complement strand
CCAAATGAAGAAGACTTTGGTCTTGATAGCAAAGCAAGGGAAGATGGTGTAACCCATTCATTTGTGTCTGCCGACGGCTTAGTTGAAACTAAATGTTGAACAAAATGACTACACAGTTGGCTTAAGCTGTTACAAACATAGTTAAACGTAATTCTATTACTACTATCAAGAAAAAGTGGTTTTTAGCCATCGGCAACGAAAATTGTAGACAACTGTTAAGGACCAGTCCCGTTCATTCCATCATAGTCATAAGAAAAAAGTATTTTCTTATGACTATGATTCCGTGAACGCCTGAAATAGGTTGAATGAGTTAAACCATTCTGAATGTAACTATGTTGCGCTGCAAAATGATTTTTGTTTCAGCTGAAGTTAGCAAAGATTTAAGTAAGTAATTAAATACTAAATCTGATAGGCTGAATCAAAATATATTAATGCTAAACATAAGAGCATTAACTGAACTTGTTTCAACCATGTTGAATGACGCCTATATATTTATTTTGTTAAAAAAAAATACTTATACTGGACCTGAACACACGATGTCCTGACATTGAATGCAGTTTTGCTGAACATGGATATATTTTGCTGAAGCTGAATATATTTTTTGCTGAACCTGAATACAACACCCTAAACCTGAATATATTTTTGCTGAACCTGAACATAATTTTACTGCTGAATATTGCTACTGAAAAACAACCATACCAGCTTCCTGTCAATTAAAAATCTGTTATTGGAAACCTTCATAATTTTTTTTAGGTTTAGGTGGGAAAAGATTTATAATCTTTATTTTCAAATATATTTCCAATTATTAAACTGTCTGAAGAAAGCAAAATAGCAAATAAATAGGTACTGATTTTACAACTGATACTAAAACTTTAAAATACTCATTTCTCCCATTATCTATAGAAACAAAATCAATAACAAATAGCTTCACATACCCTTTCAGTACTTGTCTCAGTCCTGTGAGATCACTCTTTACAATATATTTTGAAATAAACGGATATATACTAGGTTGGAATCTTTTGAAGTACCAGTCGTAAAAATTATATCTGGCTACAGTGAACTTAAATGCGTCAGTTGGGTGTGTCATCTAAACGAAAATAAATATGTCTTTACCACCATAGAAAGAACTTAAAATGGAATCATGTAATGCTTCACCATACACGCCACTTCGTGTAAATGCCCAATTAGAAACCTTTTATGAATATCAGGAGCTGTTTTTACCAATTTCAATTCCCTACTATTTCAAATTATTATCCTCCAGGGAAAAGCATATAGTCAAGAAACGAGTAATTTTTTTCATATCCTGGGCACTGAAGGATTAAATTAATGGTGATACGTTTAATGTTCCAGAGTTTAGACTTCTTGCCACTTTTTTTCAAAAATGCATATAAGTATTTCAATTTGCACTTGTTCTGAACAGATTTACGATATTGAGAGGAGGAACGATTATCTAGGAGAATCGTTATATGAAGAATATATGTCTGCCATCTCGCTTACTTTGATAGGCAATGGAGTTTTCTATCAAAATGCTCTCACAAATGAATTTGCTAATTAAATTGGAAGTTGATTTTCTTAATGTGTATCCTATTGCAACTAGTAACGAGTCTTAATGGCATGGTTCAGATGACTAAAGGACGTGAATAAAGGACATGTTGAAGCTAATCCAGAAATATTCTCCAGTATGGTTCCCATCATTACGTTGGTCAACAATTTCGGTAGGGCCATATTTAGATAATTAATGTTGCCACTAATGAATACGTTCACAATTTTAATGATTTTAATGCATAAGAATACCTCCCGCTCAAAGAAAATTTATAATTGAAATCGCTCTAGTTTTATGACGAATCAAGGGTTTTTATCAGCTTTTAACAACTTTATCATATCTTCTATTTGCAAAAGAAAAGAACTTGTTAATGTTTTCAATCAATTGCGTGTACACTATATATTAAAAATTTATTTCTACTACAACACCAATCCGTCAATGAAGACTTTAGAGAACATTTATATTTGCTTTCATCCCGGTACTATATGTGTAAAACCAAAACCTTGTGACATACAAGGTCCTAGATTTGAGTAAATTCATTACAATTTTAAAACAGTAATAATTCATAAAAACCTTTTAAAGTAAAAACCTACTAATTCCACGTTTTTAATAATGTAG
This sequence comes from Bythotiara depressa, assembly GCA_027564595.1. NCBI lineage: Eukaryota > Metazoa > Cnidaria > Hydrozoa > Anthoathecata > Bythotiaridae > Bythotiara > Bythotiara depressa. The sequence goes on along the minus strand of JANTOQ010090711.1, from coordinate 14,460 downwards.
GATATACATTTAACACACTTTGTAATTTTTCTTGGGAAAAACAGGTAGGGGCAGCAAAGGAAGCCGCTCGTGGGGAAACTAAATCAGAAAGAAAATGAACAAAAACATGTTTTTCCATGTTAATATTTTACATGTTAGCTACCTTTAGTTACTTGTGAAAGAAAGGCCTTTACCGAAAAAGGCACTTTTTCCAAAAATAGCAAATAGATGCACCATCGACCCTGTGCTTTCCCCCACGAGCCTGTGTCGAGTCGAGATTTCGCAAACATTAGCCAACCAATTGGCAATACCTTTACCGAAAAAATTGGTACGAATGCTAAAGTTCAGAATAATGTAAAAACATTTACCTTCAATTCTTGTTCAAAAACTATGTGGCAATCCTTCTTGGTTTTCAAAACATGTAGAAATATAGTAGGTAGTAAAGGAAAAATAATCGAGACTAAGCAAATCATTTCGGGTCTATCGGGAACGGTGCTCAATTCTAGTAATTTTGTTAATATCACCGACGACCGAAAAGCATAGAAAACACTCGGGTCTTTCTTGTGTTAGACATATGATGCTAATACCAGCATAGTTAACAGACAGGGAACTACAACAAGCTAACTGTCTTGCTATTCCTCCTTCACTTTTCATTTTTATCTCTGATTTAGTGTCGTAAGAGCTAAATGAGCTGTAGCATTGCGTGCCTCTTCTCCAAGTGATCGCTCCTGCCATGGCATACAATTTATGAAAACATATGCTTATGATGTTAAAATCAAACGTGGTTATAACAAAGTGTGCTAAAATACCGAAGGTGGAGATCGGTAATCTTACGTTGCAAGGAAATCTCAAGCACATGTCTTACGTTTCTTATCTAGAGAGAAATAAATAGATACAATAATCAAGTCAATGACAAGTGTCGATCTATAGTAACCTTCTCAACACTCGGAAAAATGGTTCTTGTATTTATGTCTTCACAACCGCATAAGACTAGAGAACCATCTATCTTCAAGCGCACAATGTTTCTTGTTTGCAAATTGAACGTATGTTGTAATAAAATATACAAACCTAAGACACGTACTTACCTTCTCATCACGAAGTCCTTTGAAATTATTATTGTCGTCGTACATAATGTTGGTTGCCGTTAAATTTGCTGTGTATGTTGTCATAATGATTGTAGTAGCAATTGCAGAGCTTATGGCGACAATGCGAGCTGACCAATGCCTTGGTGCTTTTCCTCCTAAATCTCTCTGGAAAACTAAACCCGATAGATAGGAGAAAGTCTCTCTAGAAGGATTACGTCTTTTTTTCAAGATCCAGTAATGTATGTTTTCATACACGAATAAGATTATCAAAAGCGTGGCGAAAGATATTAAAAGAGCTATCAGTAAATCGACTTTTAATGAATCCAAAAACTTCCAGTTCAAGAAAGCAAGTGCATTCGTTCTTTTTCTTCGAACAATGCCCATGCTAGAATAGATAATTGGATAACTAAAATCAATGTCACGTAATCTAGCTTTTGTTATAGTCAAGTATTGTAATGCTATGTCAGCTTTCCCAATATAAACATCATTCACCATTCCTTGCCAAGATCCATTGGATTTACTTCCCAGCTTTCCATCTTCAACCATATAAATTTCGAAATCGGCATTAATATGAGGAAGAATTGACATGAGAATGCTAATGACAAAACCAGTACAACAAGAGTTTCTCCATATTGTTGTTTCATTCGTCACGTTTGGCACCCTACATGGTAACGAGTGCTCACAAGAATTGTCTACTGGAGAATGTAACGTTTCTTGGAGATGTGGAGGGGAGATTTTACCGACTATCTTCAGGAAATGCCTTACAGTATAATGCTCTTGTTGTACTGCCCAGGATGATCTTTCACTCTTGTGTTTAAATCCATAACTGGAATTAAAAATGTCGGATACATTGGATGTGAACCATTGGTGCGTTGTTTCCTTGCCAATACTAAAGAAAAGAATGAAATAGGGTCATCACCGCCAGTAGTGTGGTTGGTACCTTACATGATAGGAATAAATCTAAAATTGTGGCATTCCTTGCACAGGTAAATTAATTAGCTTATTCCCATCATGGTTCTACAGCAAAATAGCAATATTTTCACTCTTTATCGAATAGTTAACCTAACTATCAACTTTGCAATCCTAATGCCTACAATAGCCGTTTACAATCTAGTTGACTTTTTCAAGGTCCATTTTTTCTTATCCAGAAAAGCAGAATGATGTAGATGTTTATGCGAAACGTGCTTGCATATGCCAGTATGTTTTGTGAAAAACACCGGAACATCCGTCCCAAATTCAAAGATCTATCTCAAGGATAGGGAGTAATGCTCTGTGTCCAACCGTGCTGAGCATCTACAGTGACTTCAGTAGCACACTACCTGAATTCTTCAGGTCTTAAGTTTCATAATAAAATTGAAAAAAATAAGTTTTGTTTCTGTTGTTTGTTTTGAAACATTAGCATCACATGTGATTTTAAATTGTTACTAATAGATATAATGACCTAACCCATAAATACAGAAACATTTGAAGGACTAGAGTTTGTGATTTAAATCCTCATTGACAGTAGAGTTTAGGGCACTTGTATCCATTTTTATCTTGATTTTTAGTTAACTCATTATTTTAAAGCCTGGACATCTAAATGATACAAATTAAGATGCAAAAAAATTCTAGAATATTTACAATTCCATAACGGCTATTTCTTGGTATACTACACTTTCACCATGGTACGAAGAAGAAAAAGATGTACACATTTAATTGAAATATAATCATTCTGAACAAGATTAATCTAACTAGAAATCCTATTATTAATATTATACTGTAAACCTTTGCTTTATTTATTCATTTGATTAAACGTACTTTTGTCAGTTGTAGCCATATATTTAGCTGAAACTTTCGACTACTTTGTCGTAGCCCTTTAAAACTTTCTGACGTCAATATTTGCTTGTGTTTTTATATTTTGGTCTATACATACAATAATGTGAAGAGTGGTCACTTTGTGATTTTTTTCCACATAATTATTGAATAACTCCTGGATTTAAAATCGCCCTTTTTGCCGTGCATTTTTCCGGTAATAAAAAATAACTTAATTTTTTATTGATAATTTGAGTTTAACTATACATATACCTACCATTCTTATAAGTTTGGATTTTTAACATTATGGCCAAGAATGAGCATTTTCCAATTTTCTTACTAAACCTAGAAGGATATAAGTGTCCTTACAATCTTAGAATCTTAGGTACTTTGGAACTGGAATAACCGTGATACTATACGGTTCAAAGTGTCATCTCGAATGGGGTAAATTGGTATTTGGGGAAATCTTGAAATGGAAAAATCAATGAAGTAAGAACATCTTCCATGTTTATGGTGAAAATGTACTGACAGGTATAATATTACCACGTTCTTCCATCAAGACGTACATGTTGGACGCTCTGCTTTTAGGGCATAAACATGAACGAAGCTTAAAAGACAAAAATCTCAAATTTGTGAATGATTGTAGTTATACTAACGTGGAATATACAACAGCAGAACTTCGTGTGTGCATTCATTACAATACCATACTTATTAAACAACAACTTTTGTTCAAAATAATCAAGAAATGGAGCAACTTTGCACCTCAAATTAGATTTCATGGTAAGGCGATGTCCAGGTTCATACGTTGTACATAGTTCCCTTGTATTGGTCAAACTTCGCTTATGTAGCGGAGAGTTTACGAGCAAACATTTCGGCTGCCGAGATAAAAAAAAAGTGCATGCTCGTCCAATAGATAGATAACGAATCTAAACATCAGCTTATTGAATGAATTGTTTAATTATATTCAGTTATATTGATGAATGCAATGTTAAAATAAATTATGTAATAAACGTTTACCTGTGAATCTTCATGTTATCATTTATTTCCTTAGCTACAATTAACAATTCTGAATTTGAAACATTTACTTTTTTATGGGAGTGCAAACAAACATATCGAATTTTTGGAAATAAAACGAATATCTTCACAGACATTTCCAGAAATATCCACGTATATTCATTTGTTAACATTTCATAATTATTTGCAATTGTTAAAATCTGTACTGCATCTGTGCGGGATAAAAGTATCAGCATTTTTGAAATTTTATTTCTGATAATATCCGTAACAATGTACTGTAATTCAAATGATGTAGCATTTGCCATATTTGGACAATATATTCGTGTACGTATCATTTTGGTATTGTATTTCCTCTTCATTTTCAAGATATATGGTAAATTGCAATCTTTGTGTACGATAACTGCGAGATGCCATGTGTTTGATAACAAAAGTTTATAGAATAGATTTTCATCGAATCCAAATTCATATCCAACAGTATGTTCCGGGTGAGTGGAAGATAGCTGTAAATGATAGCATATAAATACTCTTTTAATTATTTATGACACGGAAAATTACAACTCGTTTTTCTCTTCACTTTCCTTGATGTTTTGAAATTTCTGGATTATTTTTTCGCATAGAAACAGTTCTCTAGTACTCAGTCATAAAAACACCATATGTATATATATATATATGTTTTGTTACGTGTTTTTATTTGGTAGCGTAGCTAAACTTTTATACAACATTTATATTAGGGGTTGTTTACATGAGACGCGATATGAATTCATACCAGCATGAGATTTCATTTTGCCTATAGATTTCGTGCTTACCACCCCATCACGTCAACTGAGTGTTTACATGAAATAGGCGAAATGGAGGTCATACCAGTAAGAGTTTCACACCAGTCTAGCAAACATGTATCTATATATAATGTATGAATGTATGTATGAACATGTTGGTGGAAAGTATTATTTTTTAATTGAAAAAAAAGATGAAAATATTATTTCTTATTTTTTTGTAATATAAACTTTTAAATTAAGTTTAGATTACTTTTTGCTTATATGTCACGATTATCTTGTAAATATAAACATTTAGCAAATAAAATATATTCACCACTGTTACTCTTGGTCATCAAAGTGTTTTCGTTACCTAAGTATTAGGTTGATAATAAAATGCTAAATTTCATTCCGTTATTTATACAATTGATATCGCGTACACGATAAGGCAGTTGAGTACTCTGCAAAAATAACAATTATTTCAGTTTACCAATGACGGAAGATTTTCGGAAATTTGTATACTATGTTTGCTTAGTGCTGAATTGAACCATTTGGGGATTTGTTATGTCGTGAAATGCGATGGTTAGAGAAGAATCGTCACTTTTCGATGCTTAGAAGATACATTACTATGAATGATCATACGAGGTTTCCCGGTACCATTCTACTCCCCCTTAAAGGGAAAGGGGAAAGGGGAAAACACGAATGATGATTAAAACAACAAACGTCCAATTTATTATGACTTGGATTGTAGTTGATACTTTTCACTCTCTGCACGTTACTAGTTCATAACTTACTAGTTATCATTAGTGTAATACAAAACAAAACAATACCTGTATCAAATTTGGATCAAAGTAGAAATTGTATTTCGAGATTCCAGATCGATATTCGTTTATAATTCTCGCCGTAGCTTTATGTGTATAAAATACAGTTATATTACATCCGATACTTGCATTAAAAGTTTTCATCACTTCATTCAAACTTGCGGGACATTTCGTCATTGGTGAGATAATATTTCCATCAGATCCTACAAATGATGAACTGTTAAGTATTTCCTTACTGGTAGGATCTCCACAATAATTTAATACGGAGCAAATACCAGCAGCATTTAAGAAACCACCAGACCTTATACAGCACAACAATAACAACAAACACTTCATTATCTCCATGTATGTTTTGTGCATTTTTTCCAGCTGTTAAACAATATTTACTATTAACCTTTGGTACAATACATGTTTCTCGTGTATAAAAAATTAGGCGGATTGTTTAATTTACATATTGAATTGATGATTCAGAATACGGTCACATGCCTGTTGTCAACGCTAAGGTGGATTTAACAATCCAATTTAAATTCCAAATTCAATTCCATTCATGCTTCATACGTAATTTATTAATATCAGATGCAGCCAACGGAGCTGTTTTACGAAAATAGGTGTTCGTTGCTGCCAGGAATCAAGGAAAACGTTGTAGTTACGTTAGAACCGCTCTTTTCCCCGGGAAATGTGGGTGCTTTTTAGAACGGGTTAAATTTACAAAAAATATACATATTTAACATAATTCAAGTATAATTCCGCACTTGGATTTGTTAGGACATGAACAATCTTGTGTTGTCTCGATTGGCTAGGAAGGGAAAACTTTGTTCTTAGAGTAACTCAATTATCTTGAAGAGGGAAACCTGATCTTTAGAACAACTACGTTTTTCCAGGCAAGGGAAACCTTGTCTATAGCAGAGTTCGTTTTTCCACGAAGACAAAGCCATCATTTTGCTAGAAAATTATATTTGACTCTGGTTTTTACATACGTCAAGAAAGCATCATCATACAATCATATATCGTAACGATTTTATCATATATTGGGATCCTGGCTGGGAAATTCCAGGAAAGTAACAACTATCTATGGGAAATTTCATATCACCTCAACCCCTGTAATGTAGCCCATTTTCTTAAAAATCCAGAAAATTCTGTCCAAGAACCACCTGGAAAAAGATTAAAATTATGCGTTGTAAAATTTATGTAATTAAGCGTAGTCTATAGAATAAAAACCTGGTCTGGAAGCTTATTGTTTGAACTGTTTGTTCGCGTTTATTATGATCACGTGAGCAATGACTATGCAAAATAAAATTCAAGATTGCATAACAAGCAGCGCATTTAGATTAGGGAAGTTTGAAAGCAAAAATTACAAGGACGTAAACAAACAGTAACACGAGCAGAAATACAAACTACACTGAAAAAATATGAGATATCTTTGGATATGCCTGGAAGAAATTGTGCTTTCCCTAAATGTACAGTTTCGTTCACAAGTAAACACAACTATATAAGCTTATTCCAGATTCCAACAAGAAAGGACGATTTTTATACCAATTGGAGAAACGATATTATTAAAGTATTGGATAAATATCGCAAAGTGGACAAGTTATTAAGCGAAAGGATAGCTGCTAGAAAGGTTTATCTGTGAACATCATTTTGCAGCTGATAACATTGAGTTTACAAGTGAGTTTAGTTCTCTTAAAACAATTATATTTAGCTATACCCTACTACATCCCTATAGGGGGTATGCCGTAAACATTTTTTTTCTCATAATTTCCCAGGTCATATAAGTGTACATAATGCTTGTTTGTAAGAATGTTTGTAGCTAGCTAGCTAGCTTAAGTTATGTTTGGGTTTTCGTTTGTTTTGACTTAGCTAGCTACAGGTTTTCATCATTCAATTAGCTAGCTAGCTAACTACTGATGTGTGCTGTGGTTTAAAGCCAGTTTACATTCACTTTAAATAATTGATTCAATGCAATTATATTTCATTTGGTTCACAAGTAATATAGAAGGGACAAAATACAAAATTGAGAATAAAAATTCATTTTGTGAAGTACTTAATGGTGGACATTTATTTATTATTTATATACTTATTTGTAGAAACTGGTCGCAAAACGCTTAAACTTGGTGCTGTACCCACGGTTAACTTGCCAGTTAAATCCCATGAGACACCAAAAGTTGAACGTAGACATCTGAACATTGTCCGTGATGATCTGGAAGTAACTACTACTGATAACCAGCCAATATATAAACACTCGGGAGAGTTTTGTTCACATGCCGGGAAGCTGAAGCTACTTTAGTATTGATCAAAACAAAGAGAATTCACATTTTAAATATTATGTTACACCATTTACTGTACCAAAGTATGAAGTTATTGTTAACAATGAATGCAATTACATGTCTTGTGTATGGTTGGATGCTGCCAGATGACAGTAATATTTATAAATACTACAAGAGGTCAATGAGAAATGTTACAATTTCATCTTTGTTACAGAAGATACAAACGTATGAATTTTGTGAGGGAATTGATGAGCAATTTTCTAATGGAATACTTCTTTCTAATGTCATACCGTGTGAGGCAGATCTAGATTTTGCATCATCACCAATCCAATCCAAACATTTCAAAAGACTTAAAGATTACTTAGTCTTACACGATGATAAAATATGTACAAAATGTAAAGCTTTCAAACTGTCAAGTGAAAAACAGGAAAGAGCCAAAAGCAAAGTTAATAACACACCGGCAAGACCAAATGCTCCATTGTCACATACTGCCAAAATCGACTTAAACTAGCCTTGCAACAAGAGCGGAGTAAATTTAAAGAATTAGAGAGTGATATAGAACGAATGAGAAAAGAGATTGTCACTAAGGGTGTACAAGATCTTCATAGTGATTTCATAAATGATATCAATGAGGATGATGACCTCCAACACCGAAAACATGAAGCTGTTCTGGGAACAGCAACAAAAAGCTGCTGCATCTCAAAGCCCTTCTAGTGTTCGATATCATCCCATGATTATACGTTTTTGTTTATCGTTAGCTGCGAAGTCAGTCTCTGCTTATGATGAACTTCGAAATTCAAATGTACTGACATTACCTAGTCGTCGCACCCTCCGAAATTATAAACATGCCATACGACCATGTGTAGGTTTTAATCCTGGTGTTATTAAGGAGCTTCAACAAACCACAAGCGAGTTTAAAAATTCGCGAAAATCTAGTTTTAGACAAACATTCTACTGAACTTATCGGCTATGTAGACCTTGGAGATCCAGACCTTAACTACAGAACGAACCTTTAAAGATTTTGATGAACTTGCCACTCATTGTCTGGTATATTATTTCAGAGGGGTAGCGTGTGACTTAAAGTATTGTTTGTCATATTTTGCAATCAAAGGTGTCACTGCAACTCAAATCTAGAGTTGGAGTGTAACCTACGAGTAATAGGGGCAGTATCTGATGGAGCTTCACCAAACCCTGCATTTTACCGGATGCACAGTGACATGGATGATTCAGACTCAGATGTAGTTTATCGTACTAAGAACATCCATGCTGAGCGATATATCTATTTTTTGATGATGCACCCCATCTCATGAAAACGTTACGAAGCTGTTTGTACCATGCTGGTGATGATAAAGGATCACGTAGTCTTTGGAATGAAGGACACATTGTATGGTATTATTTTGTGAAGTTAGTATATGACGAAATAAACGATGACTTGAAACTGTTACCAAAGATAACCTTGGAACACGTTAAATTAAACCCTTATTCCGTTATGAATGTTCTCTTGGCTACACAGATGTATTGTATAATTATTATCCTATTGAGACCAATGTTGCTGCAGAGGTATGTGAGTACATGGACAAGTTTTTTGACTGTTAAAATACAAGAAATCAAACTGAATTCATCAGAAAAAGGAAATACTTTTTACAACCCTATCGTAGTGTAAATGATGTTCGTTTTGATTGGCTGAAGAACACCTTTTTGAGATATTTTAGAAGCTGGAAGGACAATATTGAAAATAGAGATGGTAATTTCACCCATAATGCACGTACAAGAATGTTTATTTCATGGCAAACTTTTGAAGGGCTTCAAATCACTGTTAGCTCTCTAATTAAAGCTACTAAGTATTTGCTACAAGATGGAATGCCCTTTGTATTAACTGAACGAATTAATCAGGATGTTCTTGAAGAATATTTTGGTAGACAGCGAAGTCTGGGTCGACGAAATGATAACGCTACATTAGTTCAGTTTGGGTACCAATCTAACACACTCAGAATGCAACGGTCTTTGCATCAGTTACAGGAAATACTAATGTACAAAAACGTAAAAATCTTTGCTTTAAAGTTGATTAGGGACCATTAAGTAAGAAAGCTAAAGGTTCTTCAAATGTCTAGCTTTTTATTATTATTGGTAAACATGTTCATGGGTACACAGTATCTAAATAATCCTTCTCATATACCTAACAAAAAGATACTGGAGTACATTTTTATGAATATTTTTAAACATACAGTATATATAAATTGAATTTGAACAAAAATTGTTTCAGAATTTTGAAATCTGTGGGATGAAAGTAGAAATAGGCATTAAGCAAGTATTTTTACAAATATTTTCTTCTATTTTTGCTAACCGTTCATAATTGACGTCAACTGGTTAGGGAGTCATTAAAGTTGACACTAGGTAACAAAAAGTGGGATATTAGGGTTTAAAAGTTGACATAGGGGATTAGGACTGTTTTTTACCTTCTTCATAAATTTTCTAGCAACATATCCAGCAATGTACTGAAGACCACCAATTTATTTTGGTTTGTTTATAGCAGTTTTTGCTGGTTAGCCATATTATGGGGGGGGGTGCGTAAAGTGCCCGCGGCCATTTCAAAAGCTCTTAACCTTTTTATACAAAAGCTTTTGACTTGAAATTTCATGACTTTTCCTAAAATTTGTTCTAGTTTCAGAAACTAAAATATTTAAATTTAAAAACTTTCCCGTTTTCCGGGGCAACAAGTTTCTGAAACGGGGGTGAAAAAAAAATTATATTCTAAAAATATTAAGTTTTGCAAACTTTTTAAAAACTTCTTATTTGCTGTTAAATTGATGTCCAAAACTATTATAATGTATTATAATGTCATAATATCTTTTATCAATCAAAATCAACATGGGTAAATTGATTTAGATATCTGATCAAAGTACAGATTCTCCTCACCTTTTCCACATTATTTTGTTTTCTTATGACCTGAAGTACTTATTATTATTATATAACATACATTATTACATGTAAAGAATATTTGAAAGCATTAAGAAAAAAATTTGGGTCTCAATACGAAGAAACGTACAAAAATAAGCGTTTTCTTTCAATTGTGCCAAAAGATGACGTCACAGGCAGGTCACGTGACATTTGTTTTGGAATTTCTATTTCTGAAAATTACTCACAATAGATTGAGGTATATTCCTGCCAAGTTTGATTGGCATTGCATTTTTATTTCTTAAGATATAGACCGCGGGCCAATGGTTTCGAACGAGAAAAAAAGCCATAGTTAATAGGTTAACGTGTGAAAACACCATGTCTGCCAATGTAGTTGCCAAAAGAGTGCAGTTAGGTTTCCCCAGATTAGGCAGATACATATCTGCATTCATCACAATTTTGCTGTAAAAGCTGGAATAAAACGTTTCTCCGTTACTTGAATGATTCAAATTATCATATATTTTTCGTACTTCATGGTACAATATTTCTGTCAACACAAAGTCGTAAGATTTTGTTACTTCCCTTCCTGCCTCGTTATGACATTTATCTTCCGATATTGCTTGTTGTGCCTTTAAAACTAGGTCTGTTAATGTGATCATATCAAGCTCATTTGGAAAATATTTCATCAGTTCCTCTTTTGTATGTTTCCAAGCTTCGTGACGTGCCAGTCCTCCCTTGGTTTTACAAGTTTTTCCGCAGCCAGCACAAAGGAAACTTCCAGTGGTCGATAGCAAAATATAAAATACAGAGCATAAAACCACATATTTGTTTTTGAGTATAAAACGAAAGTGTATGCCTTCAGTTTTATGATGTTAATTTGTTTATCGCTAACCGTAAAAAATGTTTTGTTTTACGTTTTACAAAACGAACATTAGAGCTGTTTTGCGTTGATGTTTACAAAAAAGGTTGTCCTCTTATGTCTTACCATCGCAACGTCGGAATCAACACCCTCCTCGAATTCTTCATCCAGAACATCTTCATCCAAGAAATCAGTAAATCTAAAGTTTCCCCTGTTACATACATATCATTCTCCGCCATGTTTATAAATGTTTTGCATAAGTCTTTGGTCACGTGGTCGTATTTTTTCGTGATTTCAAGTTCAGAAGATGAACAAAGAGTTCAAACAATAGGCTTCCAGACCAGTTTTTCTTCTATAGACGACTATGAATTACGTAAATAAGTTACTGCATTGTATTGAAAAATAATTGCTAACAAAGCAATAATGTTGAAATCGATCTGTAACAATATGAAATACAATATTTTAAGGGATTTTAATGATTAGTTTTTATTTTAAAAATTAATAGACTAGATGTGTTTAGGTTAGTAGCATATAAAATAATAAAACTAAAAATGTAAAAAAAAATGAAAATGATAACCGGTTACCATGGTAACCAGGAAAAAAGTCCTTAATGGCAAAAAAGTGTGTTTGCGCCGGCCAAAATATCTCATGATACACTAATAATTACTCGATAATATTTTTTTTAGGAGGTGTTTATGTGAGGTAAAACTATGATTTGAACGGGAAGCATTTTTCCTAATATACCAGGAAATTCTTATCTGGAAGGGCAAAGTTCATGAACAAAATTCATTGCGGTTTCTCTGGCATAAATAAATAAAAATTAAATTTTTTATTTTTTTTATTTCGTTCAAATCACAGTGTCTATTGCACTGGACAACTCCTGAAAATGTCAATTAAAAAACGTGACCGGTCTTTGAGATATTTTGGCCGGCGTGCGAAAAACCTTTTTCTGAGAAAAAGGCCAAAAACAAAACAAACAAGAAGCGCTTTGCGCTTGAACATCGATGGCTGTACCAAATAACGTTAACTCGCAGGATAAGAAAAATTTAGTTTGAATACAGTTGTAGCTTAAAAATAGAAAAGCTTATGTGGTAGGTGAATTACAGCTGAAATGTCAACATTTCGCATACTTTTTCCTCTTTTTGAGTAGTTAGCTAGCTGTAAATGGTTAGAAATTACACGTGTACATTGATACTATATACGAAAGATAGAAAAGTATGCTTTGGACACAGTCGTAGCAAAATAATACACACGTTTAAGTGAAAAGGGTGTTTCAGCTAAAATGTTAACATTTCAAAGATTCATTATGTTATGTTCATCATCAAGTCTCAAAAATAATTTGAAAGTTTGCGAAAATAAAATTTCGACATCTACATTTTAAATACTAACTGCTAGTGTAGCTCTAGTAAAAAGTTACAATGGCAAAAAGTCATAATTTAGAAGAAAAATGTAAAAAAATACAAGTAGCTAGCGTATATACGTCAAATGCCGTGATATTTTCGTAATATTTAAATTCCGCCATCGTACGCCTGTTAAGCCATAAATGCAAATCGCCAAAAGAAACTTGTGTCATGATAGACATACAAAAAAATTAATTTGGGTCACGGCGCGTCATTTACTGTGAATGTGCGTCAAATACCGTGATACTTAACACTGAGCCCAGAAAACCCCTGTAAAGTGAAAAAAATAAAAGTACATTTGTTTCTAGAAACTTTGAACATGGCATTTTCAGAAAATATAATATTCTAAGTGGTTTCATTGCCAACTTACCAAGATATTAACGTATTAAGAATTCACTATCCATTGCCCAAGTTGGAACATTCAAGATAATAAGCAGGAGTTGCGCGTTGTCAAATGAAAAATGCACTTGCAAAGTGAACTTGTTTCTCACATCCCTTCTTGAAACCCACATATTGCCATATTTTCAGATGAGCGGTAGATATTCAGTAGAAGTCGGCAGAGCAAGAGGAAGTGAATATCACGGAACTAGAGGTATCACGGCATTTGACGTATTAGCTATATATATATATACTTAGCTAGCTCCAAATGATTCAAAATTTACCAGGGAACAGGGAGTGACCTATAATCACTATAACAAAGGCTCTAACAACATTTACACAATGACATGAAGGCAAAGATAGCTAAAAAAAATCAAAATAAATGGTGATAAAATCAAAATTAATGTTGATGGAGTTTAGCTAGGTTTTTACTTCAAAAATGCTATGTTTAAGGTATGTAGCTAGCTTTCCCCAATAAAAAATATTCGTAAAAGACACGTACACATAGTTACTAACTCACAGGCTAAGAAAAGTTGAACACAGTCGTAGCTTAAAAACAGAAAAGTTTATGCAATAAGTGAATTATAGCTGAAATGTCAACATTTTATTTTGCATATGTTTTCCTTCCAAAACTTTTTTTGAGAAGTTAGCTAGCTCTAAATGGTTAGGAATTACACATGCCCATTGATACTATATGCGAAAGATAGAAAAGTATGCTTTGGACACAGTAGTAGCGACAAAAAATACACAACTTTAAGCGAAAAAGATGTTTCAGCTAAAATGTCAACATTTCCTTATAAAATTTCAAAGTTTCCCTTGTGTATACAAGTCTAAAAACTTATTGTAAAGTTTGCGAACAAATTTCTCTACATCTACACTATAAGTACTAACTGCTAGTGTAGCCCTACTAAAAAATTAACTTGGCAAAAATTGATAACTAATTCAACAATGTAAAGAAACAAATATAATGCAATTCAAAGACATAACTTTGAGTTACTTTGCTAGCTCTAAATGATTCAAAGTTTTCTAGGGAGCTATCACTATTACAAAGGCTCTTACAACATTTACGCAAGGTCATGAAGGTAAAGATAGCAAGCTAAAAAAAATCGAAATAAATTATGATAGAAGTTATAACTAGGTTTTTCCTTCAAAAATGCTATGTTTGAGGTATGTAGTTAGCTTTTCTCTAAAAAAGGACCAAAACACTAGTCAGCTAGGTCTA
>JANTOQ010090600.1:0-16645 GCA_027564595.1 Bythotiara depressa | reverse complement strand
ATGATTAAATTACTTTTTCATTTGTTTATTATTTTTTCCTTCCTCTATTGTTTAGCTGTTTCAATTTCATAACAGAGTGATCTACATTACTCAATAAGAGTCTTTAAATAGATTGGTTAGCTTAGTGTTTTACTCCTGTCCGAGTGTTCCAGGGTGAGTCCAAAAAAACGTTATACAAGTTGCAACTTTTTAGTGCTTATGTTTACAGTTTAAGTGAAAATGTATAAGCATCATGGCTTCAGGAATAGAATTGAAGGTAAACTCCATTGAGTTGAATACGTTTAAAAGTTTGGGGAAGGAAAAAATATTGGTAAAAAACTGAATAAATAAACAGTCTGAATCTTTAAAAGTTTTTATTAAAAATATCAAAACATTTTTAGAATGCAACACAAAATACTAATGTAAACTTATGGTCAACTTTCAGTAGGTTATTATTTAGTAGGTTATTTAATTATTTATATGTTATTAACTACAGTAGTATCCAATTCTGCTTTATATTTTTAAAGAGTGAAGATAATATAACATATAATAATAATAGTAATAGTAAGGTGACATAAGGAAAAATGTATTTTTGAAATTAATTTTGATGAGAAAAAGGAACCAATGGCATAGTATTTTTGTTTTATATCTTCGTTATATAGTTGTTAGGAGATTATTGGATTAATTAAAAATGACTTGAAGATTAGTTGTAACAAAACAAATTGAGAAATATTTCCATATTGTAATATATTTTATTGCTGTTATATAGAATTTTTGGTTGTTGTGCTTACTCAATTTTTAATTATTGGCTGTGGAGAATTTACAATATATACAGAATGCCAGACATTGGAATGTTCCAGAATTCCTTAATAAGAATTGATGAAGTCTAATTAATTGAAGGTACTGAGGATTAATTCATTTAACGCTAGACACGCAACTTCCGCAGTTGGGTCCGCCATCTTTGTTCGCCTTTTTGTCAGTTCCGTAATTGGCCCCCTTTTGTCTATAAATAAGTTGGACTTGCAAATATTCAGACTTTCTGTAGTTGCCTCGTGGGTAGGTCATCAAGTTTTCCCCTTCCCCCTCTCCTTCATCAGGTTTTCAACTGTATTTCAATTATTTTGTTTTGTAATTGACTTTTGAATTTATTTTACATTTTATTTTCAGACTTTCATTTTTTGGCATGCAATTTTATCATTTACATCAGTGTAAATAGATTTCATAATATCAAGTAAAAAATATTTAATTGTATCTATCTACTAAAATTAAATAAATGGACGTCAGAGGAGTACGCTTACCAGTGGAGCGGTTAGGTGATTGGCCTGGCACTAGCTCAACCAACCATTTGGTTTGGACTAGTGGCCTAAATTTCTACCAGGGCGAGAACCGGATGGGTAGACAAGATATTTTTAGCCACATATGTGGGTACCGGAATGCGTAGCCTAGGGAATTATAGTATTTATCAAAATTCTCATGATATTTTTAGCCACCCAAGCGAATACCAGAATGGGTGGGCTACAGCTACTTGGGCGAGTACTGGAATGGGTACCTTTTATATAGATAATTTTAGTATTTATCAAAAATTCTCAGAATTGCTAATATGAGTTCGAACAAAACAATACAAATATTAACTATACAACTTTCAAAAATTTATAAGTAATTCTTATTGTCCTGGAACACTGACATTCTCCCGGAATGTCCCTTTTTCTGCCAAATTCAGTTGTCTTTATTCTCTCAATTGGACAATTTATAATGCCATGCAAGTATAGTATAGTTTCGCAGTGAAACATACAAATATAAAATAGCTGCAGTACTAATGTCTCCAGAACAAACGTTACCTCACATTAATACATATTATTAACATTACATTCAAAGCATGATCAGATCCTTCTAAATTCATCAATGTGAATCCATCAAAGGGATAATCTAGAATTAGAGGACTGGGTCAGGTAGATAGGGAAAGGGTACTTTTGTGGTCATACTTCCTGGAAATATACATCAAATTAAAAATATTTGAGAAAAAACACACTTTTCCTTTGAAATTAAGAGGGCAGCATCAGAATGTTGGACCCTCTTTTTGGCTAGATTAGGGCCTATCCATATTTTCTAGATACCTTTCACTTAAAATACCTAGGTGGTTTCTATTTACATTTTTGGATTCAACTAGGAAAATCATATACTATTATATTTAAAACTTTCTTCATGAGGGAGAGAATAAACTTTTAGCATGTAGTTATCACACAAAATTTGTGAGCACAGGAAACAATAAGTGCATTGTGGGTGAAATGTCTTGTTATTGACTATTTGTATTCTTAAAATCACCACCTTGATTTAATCATAGAAATGAAATTCCTAGAAAAAGTGCCTTTTTTAAAAACTTTTAAACAATTTTGAAAAAAAATAGACCATTAAATGCCCTTTTTCATTATACTGGACTCTGCCCTAAAGTTCTAGAATACCCCTTGCAAAGAAAGACCACAAAATTTAAATAAATGTCATTGTATGGCAAAACTATTGATATCGATTGCTTGGGGCCAGTGAAGCAATGAAAAATGATACAGTATATATTGTTGGTAATATTTAGTTCTCTAGTATCTGTTATATTACCATTCAGAGGTAAAAAGGGCTGGAAATTCCCAGGTACTACTCGTCAGTTCAATCCACTGTCAAACAGTGGCAGCAATAATAATAATATAATTTTAGGTAGTTTTTAGATCATCTTACATAGAATTATTGCAACTTAGCAATATTGAAGAATTTTGATTATGCAACACATCGTTTCATATTAAAGTGTAATGATAATAGATAATGTGGTTAGGTGCAGAAAAATTCACAAGACACATGTCTTGGAACAATTTCATGCTATAACTAGTGTTACAAATGCAAGTGCTGGTAAATTGGAAATTATCGAACGTAAAAAGCTTTAAAAATAATCTCAATACAATCAATGTACCTTTTATTAACTAACCTGTTGAAAAGTGGTAAATAAAAACCTTCTGGGAATAATAGTTTTCTATATAAATTAGACAAAGTTTTTATTAACTCATTTTTAAAAGTTATAATAGGGGACACAGACTTTAATTTATATAAACATTAGATTGATTGAGAAATCTAAGGAATTTCTTATCTGCTGATTTCAATTTTTTTTTAATTCTTTGATTTGAGATATTTTGATGATCAATCTGCCTTTTATCTTCATTCATTGCAACAATCTGCACATCAAAGCTTTTTAACTATCTGTTTTTTAAGCAATTTTCATGTAGAAACCAGGTTAGATTTCTTTTTTAGTAGAGTCTCCATATCTAAACTGAAATTCAAAAATCTCCTAAAATATTGGAACACAATCCTGGAACACAATCCTGGCAGAAAATATAATGAAAATTATCAACATCTGACAAAGCAAATCTTTCAAATTTGGAATATTTTTGTGCAAATATTATCAGAAAAACTACCATATTTGATGGTATGTATAGGTCAATCATGTGTATAAATCAACACCCTTCTTTTCATATAATTATTGTATTGTCTACCCCCCCCCCCATATCATAGCATATCATGTTTCACTCTTGGTTTTTTTACAATAGCACCAGAACACACAAAGTAACAAATGGCTACCATTGAGCTATGTAAGAAGGAAAATATCCATGAAGATTCTAAATCACTGCATTCATATCTCTTTGTTTACTTCTTCTTACCAGTGCACATTAATGTATGACTGCTGTGCTATATGATGCATATTAAATCTTCTTCACTAATTAAGATGTGGCACTCTTGTACTCACTTGGTAATCCTAGTCTATCCCACAGTTATTTTTACTATCTACCTTACTGTATCCTTTTATCTTTCTCTACATTTTCTACTGTGATTATACTGTCTTATATAACTTTTTTAAATGTTTATATTTTGCACAGGACCCTTTTGGTAGGCTTAGTACTTCATGTTCCATTCTGTAATACCGGAAAACCCTTCGTGTAGTACATACGTACCAAATACGTATTGAGTTAGGTTAGGCTATCTATATGCATTACACTATGTATTATATGCAATAGAAAATCAATGACCTTTGATAGCAGTTATTATTTACTGATTTAGGTTATCCTGTATAAACACTCATTTAAATAAATAAATAAATTAGGGAAAATTAAGAAGTCATTTACTCAAAATTATATAAAAGTATGCCATGAAAGGTAGACTTACATACACCAGCAAATATGCAAAAACGTTAAAAAAAAAAAATGTTATTCTAAAGATTGTATACCAATTCATGTTTTATGGTCAGGTGAAGTGTGTGTTATAAGTTCTAGTATCTTGTATATCATGTATTTTAGTATCAGGTTACAGTATGTCATAGTTATTTTGTGGTTAAGAAATAATTTTTATAGCTTTTGAACAGTAACTTTTATATGCATATCAGTCACTACTTTTTTTTTCCTACATATATATCGCGTGTTTTTCATTTTCAGGCTATATTTCTCTGTTCTTGGAGCTTTTAAATAATTAATATAAAGCATTATTGTGTATTGTGAAAAAACACAATCAGTCTTGAGAGACTGGAAACTATTGTACTGTATTGTGAAAAAACGCAATCAGTCTTGAGAGACTGGAAACTATTGTACCTTTGTAAAGAATGAAGAAGAAAATTCCCATTCTTATTATTTTGAAGTGTGAACCAATCTCAGGATTGTGGTTAGTTTCTGTTTATATTTGTTATGTATAACATTTCAGTATCAGTATGAAAAAAATATTTGTTTCAACAAAGCATATATTGAAAACTTAGTATCCAGATATAGAATAGCATATATGGTATCAGTGCCATATACAGAGTTTTTTCGGTACATTGTTTTAGTGATCTGCTTAACTAGTGTTTCAAATGTCAACATGTTTGGTTCTGAGGAAGAAATTTCTAGATCACCTGAAAATGCATTTCCCGACTGTAGCGAGTGCTATTTTCTTGAAAAACAAACTCAGAAATTTTAATAAATACAGTAACTGTTCAATTCTCAGTCACAAGTAAAAGATCAACAAGAAACAAAAAATCTTCGTTCATTAGTTTGATTCTGTATATCTTGAAGCTTCATATGTTTGCCATATATAAAATGAGTAAACCAAATTATTAGATGTGTGTATAGTTTCTATTATTTTACTCTAAGAAATCATTTTTTGGGCACCAGAATTTGGACTCCCAAACCTGTATACCAGCTTCAAAACTGATATGACCCTGGGCATATATATGTTTTAACCCCTTCATGTATAGTGCCCCAGAAATAAACCAAATCACTACCCATTTCTTGGACATTTTTGTTTTTTCCAGGGGGTAAATTATTGTAAATATAAGGGAACTAAATTTGGTAAAGCTGAAAAAAACCCTGGATCCAAATAATTATATAGGTTTTCTATAAGACATTTACAGGAGGTTATACCCCAGCTGTATGTTACTACAGATAGAAGAAGTACTTCAAAAACAAAATAAAAATCTATTATTTTTATTATGTTCGCAATCATACTTTAACAACTTGGATTGTTTACATTTTTTTAACTCTTTTTTTAATGCATAAGCATACCTCCTGATTGTATTAAATATTTGGAAACGTTTATAATTTTATGAGGAACCAGTGGTCTTATCAACTTTTTCCAAATATATTTTGCATTATATTTCCGATAATTAACCTCCTGGAAAAATCAAAATAGCAAAGAAATGACAGATGGTTTGATTTCTTTCCGGGTGACTCGACACATTAAAGGGTTAACGCTAAACAGTCTAACAATAAATTACTGTGAGGAGAGTGTTTTTGTTGTAAGAATGTTTTTGTGAAAAAAAAGTTTTTCAAAAACTAAATAAGATCTTTTCAAGCAATTTTGGTTTGCAATTTAAAGTTTGTAAACAAAGTCTTGTTGTTTTTACCTATATATGCATACATCTATCATATCACACACCTATACAAAACGAATTGAATATGATAACAGTGAAAATATTTACTATATATATATATAGAATCATGTGAAAAATAAAATTTCTCCGAAATATTGAGCACTGTGATATACATCACCTACAAATAGATTATATATATATCAAAGAGGGCTCTATATGCTGCACTGAACCTGTAGATTTGTCAATGCTATAATAATAATTTAGCAAATATTTTGATTAACCGATGACAAATGACAATAGTGCTTCTTTTTTAGGTTGGTATCTTCATAACCATGAATCACAATTACATGAACTTCTTTGATCCTACTGTAGGAACCATGCCAGGTGGAAGCAATTTTAGCAACCACTCAAATTTTCCTGTTGGTGGCATGACTCCTGCTGGTAGTAGTTTCATGGATATGATAAATGGTCCAAGTCCTTTGATGCATTCCTCTGGGCAGCAGCATATACCACGTTTTAATCCCTACTCTTCCATGTATGCACCACCACCACCTTTTGGAATGGAGAACTCAGCTGCTCGGTTGCAACTGTTTGCTAGACAAGTTGCTCCTCGTCCTAGTTCTTACACTCAAATCATGCAAGATCAAATGGCATTATACAACATTCAACAACAACAAATATCAAGGGCAAGAATGAAACAAGTGCTTGATTATAGTCCCCAGCAACGTTATGGCCCACCTATGCCATCTTGGCCTAAAATATCACCAAACATGCCACCCAGTATGCCACAGTTACAACAGCAACAGAGTCAGGAAAGGAATTCTGTCAATGTGATGCCTCTTTCTTCAGACTTGTTACAGTTAAATAACATTTCTTCCCTTCCAACATCTCAGATGTCCGTGGTGTCATACAGAAAAATGCCAGTCCTTGAAGAAGCACCATCTTCACTGAGAGGGCAAAATCCAGCTTTGCAACATAATACATCTTTTAATTCACAGCAAGTGGCAAGTAGAATGTTAAATGTTAACACCTCGAATAATATAGAACCTTCATTTAATCATACCCAGCAAAAACAAAGTAATTTAAGTAACATATCAACAGATGTGCTCAATCTACCAAACTTGAACTTCTCTTCTCCTCCCAGACAACAATCACAACAAAGTGCATTCCCTCCTACGTATATGTCAAATGAATTAAATATTTCTTCTTCAGTACCACAGTCTCCTAAACTAACACACTTTGGGCCTAATCCACCTTCATCAGCAGGTGCACTTGAAATGCTATCCCCAAGTAGTTCTTCTCAAAAGACACTAACAGTAAATACACAAGGACCTTTCAGTTCACAGACTCCTGTTCAAGCAGCAACTGTTGCCTCCTCTGGAAATGTAAAATATTCACCCGTCACTGGGACAGACTTTTTAAGCAATATCAAAACTGTTCCAACAGAAATGCAAGGCCAGTCAAGGTTTCAGTATTTGTTCCAAATGCAACAAATACAGCAGCAGATTGCTCAGCTGAAACAAAATCCACTCACACCACAAACTGCCAGTCAAATACAAATGTTAAACCAACATTATCATATGTTACTTAAACAGTATGAAATAGTAAAATCATCGGTTAACGAGCTTAACCAACCCTTACTTCCTCAAATTCAAGAATCAGCTGCACCATCTACACTGCAACACCAGGCAGTAGTGGACTTGCCTAGTCAGAACTTTTTGGATGATTCTTTAATTGAAGATGGATTAACAATACCAGAATTAGACGATTTTGATACAAAAGATAATTTTTTGTCAGATACTAAAACAGATAGTTTATTTTCAGCAGCATTTATAGGATCCTCAGATTTTTTTCCAGGATCATCAATATTTGGCGGAGATTCTCTAGTAGCTGAAACAAAATTGGAAGATGACAAGAAAAAGATACCTGAAGCTGCTTTGCTTAACTCAATAAAAAAAGAGGAAGGTAAATCACCTTTACTCCAAAAGCACTTTGGTCAGGAAATTAAGCAACCAATCATTGAAAACAGTGGTAGAATGCAAGAATTGAATTATCAACAAGTTAGCGCACAAAATTATCAGCAGAAACTTGAGCAAACATTTCAGGCATTACAACCAATGCACAACAAGCAGCCTCAAGCATTCTTACCATTTCCTTTCCATCCTCAGTTTGCACCTCAACAGCAGCCACTAGTTCCTCATCATATGAATATGCTCAATGTCATGTCAAATACAACTACCACAGCAACATTCAGTACTTCTTCTAGCACTAGTTTTCCTTCTCTGTTACCAGAGACACTAAAACACAAGGGAGGTAAAAGCAGAGGAAAGACAAGCAAAACTGGTGGAAAAGGTGGTGGAAAAGTTTCTGGAAAAGGAAAAGCTGGCCGGTAAGTTTTTATAATTGTTTCTGTAATGAAGCTTGCTCAAGAAATGCATTCATATATAGCAGTTGGAAATTGTTTGATGTTGGTATTTATAAGGTGCTCAGGAGGTTTGTGTTTAAAAGGAATACGTTTCTGCATTAAATATGTGAATAATGAAAAGTTTGTAGCAGCATGATAGGTGATTATGATGTAAGGCAACAATAAAAATTCATTTGTGTTTTGTTGGGAAGATATGAAAAATTCTGGTTCGTATATGATGTTTATTTTAAATTGGGTCATCTTTAAATAATTTTTTGTTTTGCGTAACCCGAGTCACGAAAATTTTTTAGTGTGGGTCAGTTGGAAACAGTTTTGTGTGTGTATGAATTGGTGCAAGAAAATGTTTTTTATTAATACAGATTTTAACGTTCAGTGTAATGAAAATGTCATATGTGCCATTACAACAATCATATGTAAACTTTTTAAAGTTAACATTCCCATTTGTAAGGTAATAAATGGAGAAGAGAACGTTAACACGTTATTTTTCCCATTCTAAAAAGCTTGTATAGAAAACGGTGTATTTCTGGCCATTTTTGCGAACTGTAAAACATGCATCTGATGTGTGTTTTAAAATATCCTTTGCCGTACAGTGTGTACAAATTTGCTTCAGATTGGTTTCTACATAATCTTAATTTTAAAGAAGGGAAATTACTTGGATATTTTGATATACAAATATAGCTAATCTAAAAGATAATGTTTTGTCTCAACATTATTGTACAGAATTTACAACTTCTTGTGATACTTCATTTTTGCTTCTTATTTAATGGAAGAGTGAATAGAAACCTCCTTTAGAATTTACACATGAGCTACACAGGTGATCATTTTCAACAAAATTTACAATACAAGGGGTTTCATTAAAAACTATAATTACTTATAAAGCCTGCTTTTTAGAATGACAAATTTTAAATTTTTGTTTTGTTCTTCATGTTTTAGATACTGTAGGTATAGAATATGTAGATTGTAGAAAATAAAATCACGGTTCTTATTCTAAATGCATAAAGGCAAGGGTTGAGATCAAATTTAAGATAAAACCAGACAAAATGTCACATGGTTCGTAACAGTCGTCAAACATTTTGTAAAATCTGTCTGACAAATTGTCTTTAAAAGTTTCAAACAGGCTACAAAAAATAGTTTATTAACAACATGCCCAATAAATCAGATGTGCATATTTTACATAAAACTTCGATGTAAGAAATTATCCTTGGTAGAACATAAATCACAGCAAAACCTTGTTTTAACAATTCTTCATAAAGAAAACGTAAGAATTCTTTGTTCATATCATGTAAAATCACAATAAACCATTTTTATGGTTATGAAGTCTTCCTTCCTAGCACGTAAAATCGCTATTTTAATGCAAGACATCTTTGTCTGTGGCACATAAATTCTTGGTAACTCTTATGTTTTAATGTAAGAACTCTTCGTTCTCATCACGTAAATTAGCTGTAAAACCATGTTTTAAAACGTTTTCATTTGTTTATTTGTGTCTGCAGGAGTGTTGTTTTACAGCAGACACTACAATTTTCTAGCATTCAAGAGCTGTCACAATTGACTTATTATGGCATTTACTATGATTTTCTAGTTTAGGAACTTTTCGTAAGTGAATTTTTACGACAGCCGCTACCATAATTTTATTACTTTAGTAAGCTATTGTGCGTGAGTTAACAGCAATATTTGTTAGCTTGGGCTGTGGAAATCCAGCCGAATTACCGTAAACCATGTTTTAAATCCCTACAATTCTTCAATGGAAAAAATTATTGAAAGATAGAAATTGACATTTTGAAAAAGATAAACGGCTTTTCCTTTATCATTTACTTCTGGTTCATAGAGGAATGGGTGCTTGGTGTCTAACAGCCTGTTATTTATTTGTATAAGAATGTAGTTTTATGATACACAAGCTGGTGTTTGTTTCTTTATAAATGGGATGAAGAATTATAAAAAGGTGGAAAATCATAATTATTAATCTGTATTAGTGTGACCCCCGTTTTGAATTACAACAGTACACAGTGATTTTTTAAGTTCGTTGTTAAAGCTTCAACTTATTATTTGTATTTATGACCACATTGGAAAATGCTAATATAGGTATGCATATATGCTAGCATTTCAATACATTTTTTTCTGACTTGAAGGTAATATTTTACTGCCTTTATATTAGTTTAAATTTACTAAATCTGCCATAAAAAAAAGTCAGAGAACGATGACCAAATTTGACAAAAGTCGAAATTTATTTTGTGGCAACCCTAAAAGTGGTTTTCTGTTTAACAATCGTTTGACCAAAATTATGATGTACTTGCAGTGATTACATGCATGTCATGGCATGATTATTTCACTTTTTACAACATTCAATTTGCCTGTATTTTAGATTGAAAGTCCTTAAGAAAGTAAAGTAATGGAGATTTTAATGTCCTTGGAGCATATCCACAGCATATTAGTGGCTCTTCATCCCGCCAACGTCATTAACTGGAGTCAGTATTTTGGCACATTTTAGTTTCCATAAGGACTCCTCGTTTTACACCTTTTTTACATATTAGTTTCTATTGTTGTTGCCAAGCAAGTCAGTCAGATAAAATTATGAATTTTAAAGATTTAATTCCAATGATAAATACAATCTCTGATCCAATCTAATAAATAATTTCTAAATAAAAACAGATCTATCTCAAAATTAAACCTGAATAATATGAGAATAATCGAACTTAAAATATTATGGACTAAAAACGTTATGCAAGAAAAATCAGTCTTTATACGTTACTAATAATTAATAATATTGTATTTGTTCTTAAATCATTATGTCAACTTTGTTCACAATATATTGTTATCAGAGGGGAAGATATATATAAACTCAGTTTACATCCTCATTTTCTCTCTCATTGTGGTGGGAAAATGCCATGCCATTAGACAAACCTATTGAAATTATAAATTGTCTACCTTCTGGACACTGGCAACGGTAGTCAGTAAGGGAAGCTGACATAATTATTGACCTGTTTTTCAAGGAAGAGGTTGTAAATTTTTGGCCACAAATTAGGTGATTATTGTTATGCTATGATGTATAATATAAATTAAATATATTACAATAGAAAATTGTCAATTGTTATTAAAATCTTCAGTTTGCTACACAGTTATATAGTATGATAAAAATATTATGCGTACCAGCCAGTTTTTATGTTATACTGGGAAATACATAACCTCTAAATATATAGGGCAGAGTCCCGTAGTTGTGTAAAAGGGTATCGTCCAAAATCTGGAGCCTCTTTTGACCTAGAATACAATCTGTCCTTTACATTTAAACAGAAACTCTCTGGATTGTTACAAACCTATGTTTTGTCTCACAACCATTCTATCTTGTATTTAGCCCACCAGGTAGTGCGAACAAGAAGAAAAGGAAAGAGAAGTCTCTTGACATGGATCCAGCTGATTTTGATGAGTTGGACCCAGGAGATATTCTGGTCGATGATAAAAGTGATGAATCCTTGTTGGATCCTGCTATGGTATGTCACAATAGAACTGTCAATTTAATGTTATCTCTTTCAGTCATTATTTTTTCTATTACAGGCCTGGACATGAATGTCATTCAATTGCACTTTCACACCTTGCCACTTGATGTGTGAAACAACACATGTGTCGTACAGTGTTTTTTAATTTTTGTGGGTTATGTATATACTTTGTATGCATGTATATATTATTTATATAGATTTTTATCCTTTAGAGGTTTTCTGCTTTTATCATTCTCAAATCAGTTTTGTAACCGAAATTGTGTTAAAGCAGCTCAAAACAGGTGCATGGCCTGTCATACTCCATTTGTTTGGTTCATTGGCAAGTCCATGGCCTGTCATACTCCATTTGTTTTGTTCATTGGCAAGGCTTGCTGGTTATTATTTTGTTGTTGTATTTATGTTATAGCGTCGTTCGCTACGAGAGCGCACCAGGAAAAATTACAAAGATGACTTTGATTATAATTTGTCTGAGGATGAGGATAAAAGCAAGGAAGAAATGGACGACAATCCCAATGCTCCGAAAACAGTAGAGCCTGTAATTTCCGGTGGTGCCAATCAGTTTGTTGCATATCAGCCCAATCTAGATGTTGAAGGAGAAATCGCAATCATTGACAAGTTTTTAGCAATGCGGACTAAACCAGAAGACGAGGTTAGTTAGGTCAATATAACAAGTTTGTCATGCATTCTGGAAAACCTTGAAAAAGAGTGCTTTTTAAAAATGTCAGGGAAAACCTGGAAATATCAGTGAATTCCATTGATTCCATTTACTGGCTGGTCAGGGAATATATGTTCTAAGTTTGTTGTAGAAGCTCCATCTTAATATTTGTATTTATGACGACATTGAAAAATGCTAATATACATAGGTATGCATATATGCTAGTATTTTGAAGGTAATATTTTACTGCCTTTATATTAGTTTAAATTTATTAAATCTGCCATAAAAAAGTCAGGGAATGATGACCAAATTTGACAAAAAGTCAGGGAAAAGTCGAAATTTATTTCTAACATTTTTGTGGCAACCCTGTATAGATTGACTTCTGTTTAATAATCATTTGACTCAAATTATGATGAACTGTGCAGTGTACGATGCACGTATGTCATGGCATGATTCACTTTTTACAACATTCAATTTGCCTGTATTTTAGATTGAAAGCACTTAAGTAAGTAAGTAAGTCAGAGAGTTTTAATGTCCTTGGGGCATACCAACAGCATACAGTGGCTCTTCATCCCCACGACATTGTTAACCAGAGTTAACATACTGCTAGAGATATGTGCTCTAACTTGTCTTCCCAAGGCCAGTGTGTGATCAGTTGTGATCGATTCCGGGGTTCCCCAGCCTGGGATCGAGCCCCAACCACACTGGTGCATACCACTGCACATGCCCTTAAATAACAGAGTATTGTGGCACATTTTAATTTGCGTAAGGACTCCCCATTTTACCTTTTTTATGTTTTAGTTTCTATTGTTGTTGCCAAGCAAGTCAGCCATACAGAAGAAGAAAGAAAAATTCAGTGTGACATGATATAGACGTCACTCTTTCTTGCATCTGAATGTTTTCAGTAAAAATAACTCAGCCAACAATTATTTAAGGTTATCAACCTTTTCACGTTATATTTAAAGACACTTAAAGTAGAAATTATTTACAAAATTCGATTCTCTTTAATTGATTTCTTATTTGCCAGCCAATTTTATTACCAAGGGTAAAAGTCTGGTGAGAAATGTAAAGCCATTTCTTCTTGACAGTAATTTCTTAAAACACGACATGCTAATAAATATTCAATAAATTTAATGCATAAGCATACCCCCTGGTTATATTAAACTTCCCAATGGAAACCTATATAATTTTACGAGGAACCAGGGTGTGTTATCAGCTTTTAACAAATTTATTTTACATTATATTTCCAATTATCAAGCCCCTGGAAAAAGAAAAATAGCAAAGAAATGACCAATGATTTTTTTTTCCTTTCTGGGGACACTAAGACCATCCTTAAATTATTTTCTGTTTTGCGTAACCCAAGCGACCCTGTGTAATTTAAGCAAACTGGAAAAATTTCTAGTTCGGTATTTTCCTGAAAATCTATGCAATTTTTTCCCAACCTGAACAATTTTTTTTATACCTTTTCTCAACCAAAGTGGAAAAAATACCAAAACATGTAACAGGCTTCTTCTAACAAAAGTAATTATTGTTTTCAGTATGACCCCTTGAATTGTTAATTATATATTTTCTTTGAATATGGTCACCTGTGCAGTTCATGTATAAAGTCTAAAAGCGGTTTCTATTCACTCTTCCGTTATATAAGAAACAAAAATGAAGAATTACAAGAAATTGTAAATTATGTACAACAATGTGATACGAAACATATATTATATATAGCTACATTTGTATATCAAAATATCCAAGTAATCTCCCTTCTTTAAAAGAGAGTGATATGCTTAAAATTACGATTACAGTCAAACCTGTAATGGCCACTCATGGGATAAAAAAATTATAGCCGTTGTAGACAGGTGGCCCCTGCACATAACGACCAAAGAGCAGTATTTGTCATGCCCAAAACAGTATTAATGTTTTTGTAGCCTTAGAAAATACTTGCGAATACTTTTGGATAGCCAATATTCCAATTTTGCAGCCTCAGAAAGTACCCGCGAATCTTTTTACACGGCCGATATTCTGATTTTCTGGTCCTTGAAAACATTTGTGAATGCATGACCGATATTTCAATATTCTGGCCTTAGAAAATGAATTTTAGAGCCTTAGAAAACAATAATGAATGCTTTTTCATGGACGATTTCTAATTCTCCTGCCTTGGAAAATGATTGTGAATGCTTTTTCATGGACGATATTCCAATTTTCCCACAATTGAAAATTTAATGAATGCTTTTTCAGGACTGATTTTCTGATTCTCTGGCCTTAGAAAATGATTGCGAATGCTTTTTCACAGCTGATATTCTGATTTTACAGCCTTAGAAAACAATAATGAATGCTTTTTCACAGCTGATATTTTGATTCTCCTTTAAAAAATGATGCTTTACTGCAATTTTATACATGCCATGTAAAACAGGTCTTACATCTTTTTTAAGTAATGATAGCAAGAAAAATCATGTGGGAGAAGTCAATACATTGCCAATGTCTGAAAATAATTCATTTAGACTCTTAAGGCAGCTGGGAATCAACTTGATTTTTTAAATGAATTTGTTATCTAGTTTACTCATAAAAGTATAATATTAATAGTTCATTGTTTATGTTTCATTAAATGATTCTGTAAAATTCAATTACGTTTTTCATGGTTTTTATTGCTTAATAATATAGGGTACTTAAAACACCAGAAAGATAATTGATAGTAAATTCTTAAAACACCAGAAAGATAATTGATAGTAAATTACTTTATCAATCCACTAATTACCAGGGCTTGAACTTTCTAAAGATGGTTTAAAATAGAAGGATAAATATTATTTTTTATTATACTTCTCCATTGGGAATTTGTGTAAATATATTTGATTGATTGATTTTTCCCTATAATTTATGAACCCCCTGGAATACTGAGTCATGAATAAATTAAAATTTCTACCTGTTAGAAATTATTTGTTAATGAATTAAAATATAAATAATTATGTATATATATATATAAATGTTTTTTAACTTTCTCGTGAATGAAAAATAAGAGCCTGAAAAATGATCAAATTCACTCATTTTTTTAAATATTGAAATTTACAACATTGTGGTGAAGGGCATTTTCAATAATAAAACATGCATATTTCAATGTAGTGATAGGATTTCTTCATGTAAAAAAAAAAATGCTTTCTTCATGTAAAAAAATATTTTATCAACAAACTAATATTTGTATGAGCAGCAATGAGCATTTTGATTAACAAAAAAAATTCTAGAAAAGTAATGTTTATGTCAAAAATGACATGTTTTACATTGGACAACTATTCACTAGTATGTGTTATGTCTGATTTGGAAAGCATGTACATTGGGCATATAAAGGTTTGTGTCAAACAAATGTTTGTTGACCAATGATTATTTCATGGGCCGTCTTCATTCCTCTATGCAAAGTTGGCATGAGAATGAAGAAAACAATAGCTTTTAAAGTTTTGCCACATGACTTAAAGTAAAAAGGCAAGTCTACCATAGGGCATTACTTCACAATTGTGATTGAAGGAAATACAAAGAAACAGCAATGCAGTCCTGGTCACGTATGGTGCGCGATAACGTGCCCACATCTGCACATGCGCCTTCTTGTATTTGCATGCTTGGTCTACAACGCGCCTAACACAACCAGGTGCGTTGTAACTAATTCCTTACATTTTTTTCTATTGCTATAATACATAAATCCCAACTTAAGCAATCAATTTTCGTCACACGTTGCTTTGCAGCCATGTTTATCGACGCGTGTTCATTGTTGATATTTCGAATAAATGAACATACCCCCGTTTACAAAAAACTATCAGACATTTCCTAAGTCGCACGTGTGTATTTTTCTTTTAAATCACTGAACTTCTCCGGAGTGTTAAATAGTTAAACTTGTCCATCATTTATCTAACGCGAAGTATCGTAAACTCGTGTTTTAAATATAAACAAAAAAATGTTTGCTTATAGTGAATTTTTATATATTAATATTAATTACTACGTTTCATTTGTTATTGCAATATTTTTTCAACATCTGCGATGAGTGTGCCTCCCGGGATTTTTTAAACTTGAATATAGTAACAAAAGAAATGTGAATAATTAGATTACATCAGAAATACGCACGTGCAACTAACATGGATTTGAATAGAATGTTTATAGAACAAAATAAATCTTTGTTCACTACTTATTTTATATCTTCATCGCGATACTTGAAAAGGCTGATGTGTAAAAAAATTGTACATATACGTTTGTGCTTC
>JANTOQ010090489.1:0-16648 GCA_027564595.1 Bythotiara depressa | reverse complement strand
AACAACTTGAAGCAACTTAGAGCTCTTTATAGTGTTTAAAATGCGTCTAAAAAGGTCGGTTTTCAAAGGGGTTTTTTTCCCACCATGATTTAGTATTTCATTAATTTTTTAATGGATAATTAAAGGATTACTATTCATATTGTTGACTGCAAAGTTTGGTTTTAATAAAAAATTAGGAACTGTAATATTTTTAACATTTATTCACCTTGTTTAAAAGGTATCGAGAGACCTTAAGCATGAGGGTGAGATACTATAATTACAAAATCAGATATTTATTTTTTTCTCTTCACTAAATTAACGATTACAAAAATGCATCAAAACAATATAAAATTCAATCACCGTAAATCCTCCTTGAAACGCCCGAGGCGTTGTGTGGGCGTTTATTTTGAGGGAGACATTTCTTAAATTATATCATCTTCGCTTCTGTCAACGTGTAATTATTTTATTACTTTAAGCATATTAGGGATCTCAAATAAACACCCCTACCATACGGAGGAGTTTAATAGAGGAAAGCGTTGTTTATAAAACACCTTTGATTTTAGAGGGGACGCATATTAACTGGCGTTAAAAATGACTGGGCGTTAAATAGAGGATTTAGGGTGTACTAATTATCTTCAATTTACAATTACACATATAATATCAGATGGACGTTTAGCGTGACCAAATCGATTTGTGAGTCACGTCTTAGCCAATGACATTTTCTACAGGAGACTAACATACTATTTAATATTTAAAAATATCAGAAAGCGTGAAGTAAGTGGTACCTGATGAAGTAAGTGGTACCTGATAAAGTAAGTGGTACCTGATGAAGTAAGTGGTACCCGATGAAGTAAGTGGTACCTGATGAAGTAAGTGGTACCTGATAAAGTATACTCTGTACGTGAGGCATGCAACATCGATGACTTGCTGAAAAATTAAATATTCTTTCAAGCATAAAACATCTTTATAAACTTGGTTCAGCAGCCCGTGGACTCGTTAAAATTACACAAGTGAACGGTGCAATTTCTCTCATTAAGAATATTCAATAAAAAAAATTAACCACTTGATAATACAATAGCTACTCACTCGCTGTCAATCAAACAAATCTCTTTTCTTTAAAATCTGTTTACAAAGTTGTTTGCCCTCGATCTAGTTCAAGAAAATAGAAGTGGCATTCACTGACGTAATAGCACTAAAAGCTGTTACAAGTGATTTAGTAGATATAGATCACAAAGGATAAACTATATCGAGAACAGCAAAAGAGAGAGAAATAGCGGACATTACGAAGAAATCTTTCGAATCATATAATTCAAAATACCACCATTTTTATAGTACACCAATTCCAGATCAGTATCAAAACGAGACATTACTTGAAAAGAGCGACCATCGTTCACCTGAAAAGAAAATTCGTTTATAACATCAAACATTGTTCTAGTCTTCCAGAGTTAGGAAACTATAAATGTAACGTTGTACAAGACACCGAACAGATCAATTCTTACCTTAACAGTAATAAGTTGTCCTGGTATTAATGTTTCCGGCATTTCTATCGTGTAGGTTTCTTTGCCAGTCAGTTTTAAGGTTTCCGTATTTTCACCAGACAGATATTGAAGTGGAGCAATTCCCATTCCGACCAGATTGCTTCGGTGTATTCGTTCATAACTCTCTGCAATCACAGCTTTTATACCCTGCGGATAAATGCATGGTTATGAGTGGTGGAAAAACTTACAAGCATTACTTTTCCTAATTTCAGATTAGGTCAGAAGTGCCGCCTTTCCAGTTCCACGCCCACCTCTTAACAAATTTCCCCCCGAACTTCTGCAAGACTGCAAAATAACAACCAAAAAAATAAAGGAATAAGAGACACCACACCTGCATCCAGGGGCCTTTAGCTGCCCAGTCTCTGGATGAGCCAGATCCATACTCTTTACCAGCTAAAATAATCAGAGGCTTCTTTTCTTTTTGATAACGTTCGGCTGCATCGAAGACATCCATCTAAATGGAAGGAGGAACAGTTACAACCCTCGAGATATTAATTGACATTCATGCAGTTTTAGACCCCATACATGCTTAGAGAGTAGATGTAAAAGAAAAATCTTGTAGGATTCCACATGCCAGTCTGTATTGGAAATAAAGCGAAGATTAAACGACTCACCACATCACCGGATGGCCAGTGTTTCGTCTTTGGTGCAGCCTTACTCATAAATTTGTTGACTAAGCGAATGTTGGCGAAAGTGCCTCTTGCCATTACAGCATCATTACCTCTCCGCGAACCGTAAGAATTAAATTCTCTTGGAGTAAGTCCGCGAGCACCTAGATATCTTGCGGCTGCACTTGTTCTTGATATCATACCTGCGGGTGAGATATGATCCGTTGTGACAGAATCACCAAGATTAAGAAGAACAGCTGCATTTTCAATACTTTTTACAGGAGGAAGGTCCATTGTCTAAAACGATTAAAAATAACACACAACATTTAGTATTATTTGTTTTAAATAAATCTTATACACCATCACATAATAGATATAATAAAGTTTTTATAGTAAATAAATAACATCACATATAGTAGCTGAGAATAAATATACACTGACTAATTTCTGATTTGGACAACCCTTCAACGTAGAGAATATTGGGTAAGGTAGGAATTATAGTAGGCGTGTTAATAAAGCAACATCACGTAAATGGAAATTAGCTAATCATCCCATTAATTAATCACTAAGATAAAAAACATAACAAGGACTGTGAAAAATGACAAAAAAACGTCTGCGAAACCGTTCTTGTAGAATTACTGCGAAGGCGGATTCCACACTGTAGTGATAGCAGAAATTTACAGTAATCTAAATTCGTACATGCATACAGACATGGTGCGCTGAAATAAAATCACAAATGTAAGGTCACAAGTAAATATCAAGTGCTTGAAGGAGTACTGTAGTTTGTAGGACCACATCCATTGGTTATCATTTGGGAAATAACCATGTCCATGTTCCTATTATCAATGTCATAAACTTAGGTCAGGAAGAGATGACATATGCCTGCGAAAGTCGGCACCCTAGAATGCTGATAATATAAAATGTCAATCGTTTATTAATTACACGCTTTTTTTATACAAGTAACACTTTATAAGCAACGCTAGGATGAGATTTGCGAAAAAATTAAGCAACAGACCAGCCTCGTTTGGGGTTTTAATGGTATTTATTTCAGACAAGATTAAAACTCAAGAGCAGCATTTCATTTTTTTTTTCAAAGACAAGCGTCTCAAACAAATAACAATCCTTCCTCCGTTCAAAATTGCATTAAATTCGAAATTTACATGTAATATACAAGTTGTACAACGATGATTAAAAATTAAACACCTGGTTTTACTTTTTGTTAAGCAACATGTCAGCAACAATCCAGCCTAAAAACGCTAAAATATTAAGCAACACTGAGGCTCATACCAAAATTTGCGTTGCTTATAAAAAAAAGCGTGCATATCAGAAAGAAGCTACAAACCATATCATCGAAGAAGGGCGGTGATTTGATATATGTTGATTCCAAGTCCCATGGATACAGTAAGGATTCCGATACTTCCAATTTATTCCATGCAGAGTTACCATCCTTTACTTTTGAGTAAACTTCTTTGAATAGAGCTGGTATAACATTGTTTCGTTCCAGTTCCTGGAAATAAGATGACAAACGAAAGTAAAATGATGACCCATAAATCAAAACCGAGTGATTGCGCGCAACAACATTTGATGTTGCAATTTTCCAAAACCACTCAGCCCGTTATTAGTTCTGAAGCATCAAATAACTTTATTTAAGAAAAGTCCGCGCATATATATGTGCAACAGCCCGCCAAATTAGATCAATCAAGTACTAATTTAATATCAGTTAAGTGTCTTGATTTTGGGAGTTGCCATCCCCTGCCGCCGCCAAACTTTTTAATTAATGTATCCAATATAAAGATCACTTTTGATTTTGAACACATTTACTTTATGCCCAAATAATTTAATCAGGATCCCTGGAAACATGTTGCTGCTTTGTTTGACATTTTAGTAATAAAGGAAATGGAATAATAATGCTACTTCATCTAGCCACTAAATCTACACTTGAAAAAAAAGGGAAATAAAACTGCTTGAGTAATTCGAAATAAACTTCTTTACGCAAAACCCAAACGGCAATGGTAGAATTCTTTAAATCAAGTAACATATAAAAGAGTTACTAACTTGTACATCTTCTCTTTTTGGCCAGATATCCCTCAAATACACAGGTTTTCCATCCTTACTGTTACCTATAACAACAACCAGTACCGTAAGCAGGTATACTTCAAGTTATCATTAATCGAAATAAGCAGTAAAAACATTTGCACGTACCTAGTGGATCTTTTTCAAAGTCGATATCAATCGTTCCAGCTAAAGCATAAGCAATAACCAGGAGTGGAGAGGCGAGGTAATTAGCACGTGTTAACGGATGGATTCGACCTTCGAAATTACGATTTCCGGACAAAATACCGACCGTCACTAAATCACCCTAAACGATTAATGATTAAGAAAACTGAAAAATATATATCTCAAGGTGGGTTTTATTTAAAAAATTTACCCATTGAAGGGAAAAGAAACATCATTTCACTGAAAAGATTTGATGATCACCATGAATGCTTGCGACTATCTATAACAAAACCGACTTCCTCTTGTACCTTCCCGAACTGGTACAACCCCATATACATTCCGCTTAATCAACCAGTGACTTCACTTGCGAGTGATTTCGAGATTACTTTCTTCCTCCTTACAGCACAAGAAAAAGCGGCACTCTAGGAAGTTGGCTTTTATATTCAGTATGATTCATGTTGGTTGAGTGGGAAGACATGAAATGTGGATTATATACAGTGTTTCGCTTATAACTGATTTAAAGCCTGGAAACTAAGATGGGTTTCATCCAGGGAGCTCCACTATAATAGCATCAATCTGTAACAGTGATGCAGGACTAGCATAAGACATACCTTCTCTATAGCTTCAGAAACAGATTCTGGTAATGGTCCACTATTTCCAATGCACGTCATACAACCGTATCCAACAAGGTTAAATCTATAAGTTAAAATTATGTAGCTATAGAAAGTTTACATTGATATCAACTTATTCTAATATTTAGTATCGTGTCATGTAATAACACATCAATCTTATATCACTCACTGTCAATAAAAAAATTGTTGTTTCCATGGAGAATTTATAATACAGCCTATTTCCTTTATATTGGAAATATAATGTAAAATAAATTTGGTAAAACCTGATAAGACAGTCTGGTTCCTCATACAATTATAAAGATTTCCAATGGGAAAAACCAGGTGTATGTGAATGCATTATATGGTTACTATACATACGGCTTGAAAACCTTCCACATTCAATAAAAATAACTCGTGTTGATTTAAATATCAGGAATTATGTAAAATGGCAATTGAAGACAGTGATAAAAAATGAAATTCCTACAACTAAGATGAATGACAGAAGTCATATACACCATGTGTATCATGGTAAACACATATATCTTAATCAATACCAAATAAATGAAAATGACACATTTGGAATACAAGGTGACCAGAAAGGAAGGTATCAAATATCAGGAGTTTCCAGAACTTCCAAAAATTCCAACAGTATTGTTTACTAATTATACAGATACTATATTTTTATGTTTTTGTCCCAATTCCAGTTACTAAATACCATTCTAGTTACTAATTACAATTCTAGTTATTAATTACACATCAGAGACCTGTTTTCGGTGGTGGAAATTATTTTAAGTGTACAGTAAAAGGGAGCTAAAAAATAATTAAAATAGATTTTCGGAGGCGTGCTTCATTTTTAAGGATTTTTTCCATGAGAATAATTGGAAACCCAGGAGTTACAAGGAACAACAATGCTACACCAATGCTTAAATTTTACACGTTTGAACAAATTGCATACCCCAACTGTTCCAAATAGGTTTCTACACCACTTTCTTTCAAGTAACAAGTTACTACACCAGAACCTGGACTAAGACTCGTTTTAATATAAGGTTTGGTAGTTAGGCCAACTTCAACCGCATTTTTGGCTAATAAACCAGCACCAAGCATAACAGATGGGTTACTGGTATTTGTACAGCTGGTAATGGAAGATATCACAACCGAACCTAAATACAAACAATGGTCAATCAATTACAATATGAAATTCAATTCAATTATTTTATCATTTGGAATGATCAGGAAAGTACACAGACAAAAAAAATTAAAATGAGCAAATGAATGAATAAATGTACAAAACAAATGAAAAAGCAAATTAACGAAGAAATTAATTTAAATATAAATTATTAAAAACAAATAAATTAAAATATTAAGTGGATAGATAAACCAACGAATTTTAAAATATTAAGTTTAAATATAATATGTTCTCGCTACATAAAAAGATACAACAAAAATTTGGAATTACGAATTAAATTTCAGATCGTACCATGCGATAAAGTATACTCTTTTCCTTCATATGTAAATGGCACTGTAGTTGATAGTTTCTCTTCGGGAATTCCAAAACCTTTGAATCCAACCTTGTGACTCAAACATGATTGGAAATCTGCTTTCATGTCAGAAACAGGAACGCGATCGTGGGGACGTTTTGGACCGGAACATGATGGAACAACTGTACTAAGATCCAGTTCTACAATCTAAATAAAGAAGTATGGAACAAATATGTATTAAAAAATATATTTTAAAAATATTAACATAATACATAAAAAATATGGTCACAACTGGAAAGTTTGTGAGTTGGATGGTTGGTTCGTTGGATGGATACTGCGATTGAAATTCAACTGTTGAAATTGAAGGATTCTCCTCCTCATACAGGAAGGTTAATTTGAGATTTACTGTATGTCTATTGTTAGTATCGAAAATTTCCCAAACCGTTTAATAATTTGGAGGTTAAGGTTGATATTAATGTTGTATTTGTCTACTTTAAAAAACTGATATATATTTGGAGTTTCTATGATCATTCTACATGTTAGATAAATTCACAACCTTTTAGATGATAAGTAGTATATACTACACTAAGCTTTACAATTTTGTTTAAAAAATCTGAGGATGGAGATTTCATAGAGTTTCCTACAATGTTTAAACATGGAGAGAAGGAAGGAAAAACTGGTGGTATAAAACGTCGTCCTTGAAGCTTGACTACATGGTAAGCGTTTTATATTAACTTCTAAATTCTGACGAATGTTTGTTTCCTTCTAAAGCACTGTTGAGTTGGATAAAATATCTGCTGCTACTGACATGTCATTGTAATTATTTCTACTTTTTACAGTGTAATACAACTTACCTCAGTAAACAACGGGTCCTGGTCAGCATTTTCATAATCACGAAACATATTGTTAGCCTTTAAATAATCTGCAATAATACTTATGCGTGCTTCGTCACGACCTGAAAAGAATAAAGAAAAACATAAAGGAAAGAGTATTTTGATTAACTAATAACGTTAATTAACTAATAAGGCTAATTGATAATAAGGCTAATTGATAAGAAGGCTGTTGGAACAGGTTTCACAACCTATTATAGATTTGATTTTGTTTTGAGTGCCTAAAAAGGAAAATTATGAACAGAAAATTGACTTACCAGATTGTTTTAGGTACTTCAAACTCATCTCGTCCACAGGAAAGAAACCAACGGTAGCACCGTACTCTGGACACATATTTGAAATCGTCGCTCTGTCAGCAATTGACAAAGATGCAACACCTGATCCAAAGAATTCAACAAATTTCCCAACAACACCAACTTGGCGTAAATGCTAGGTAAAGTAAATAAAACTATGCTACTAAACAGAGAACATGACTACAAATGTGGATATGATAACAGAAACAAAGTTGTATATTGCACTAAAAACATAAACATTAATTAAACAAGTTTGCCACGATGCAATAAGTACACAATGAATAGTATAAGATCAGTTTGAAAATTTTGATAGCTTTTTGTTTAATTTGCTTCAAGCCA
The DNA here is from genome assembly GCA_027564595.1 of Bythotiara depressa. Taxonomy (NCBI): domain Eukaryota; kingdom Metazoa; phylum Cnidaria; class Hydrozoa; order Anthoathecata; family Bythotiaridae; genus Bythotiara; species Bythotiara depressa. Next base: position 8,695 of record JANTOQ010090489.1, on the reverse strand, counting down.
TAATTGCAAACCACTCCAACTACATTACCTGCTTACCTGAAATACGTTTGTCTGCAACCACGTTTTCATACTATTTGCTTTTTCACCCCTTCTGCTACCATCATGAAATTTGCAAATATAAGTCACCAAAAATTGGCAGTTTTACAGATGACATTCTTAGTTTACAAACTGCTGTGGTGAGAGTATGTTCTTTGTGAACAAGTTTGGTGAGAAAATCCAAAAAGCATGCACCTTTAAACACCTCTAAACGTTTTGTAATTCGCAATTGTTTTAAAGATATATATATTTTTGTTTTAAAACGTTTTGTTTTTATTTTCTATAAACAATCAAAACATTTATTATACACCAAATACAATAATTTTATTAATTGAAAATAATTCCAAAGCATTACTAACTTTTGTAATTGTCAACACAACATCAGTGGAAGTAGCAATTGGGTTTAAGGTGCCAGTAATTTTATATCCCACTACTTTAGGTACAATCATACTGATGGCTTGACCAAGCATCACAGCCTCAGCTTCTATACCACCAACACCTACATAAATAAATAAATAAATAAATATGTAAATAAATAAAAGTACATGTATTGTAGCAATAAAATCATAAAATCAATATTAATATTTCAATGTTTAATAGTCAGCTAAGGAAAATATAATAACATATAAATATATTCAGTTCGAGCTAAATGTAAAAAGAAAATCATGCAAGTGACAATAACATTGGATTAAGTTTAAATTTGATGTCAAAATTATTTTGACAATTTTCTTGAGAATACAGAATTGCACCTAGCATATCCATGCTGTCCATATAAAGAACTTACCCCATCCTAAGACACCTAGTCCATTAATCATAGTCGTGTGGGAGTCTGTACCAACCAGTGAGTCTGGATACAAAATTCCACCTTCACTAAACATAACACGTGCAAGGTACTCTAAGTTGACCTAATTAAATGATAGAAAAATATGTAAATATTATATTTATACGTAAATGTAATATTAATTACATAGTATTATATATGTACATACAGTAATATTTAGATAAATATAATGAGAGGTCCTTCATTTCCCAGTGAATCCTTTTATTGGCTGTGAAATATGGTTCTAAGTGCACTACTTATAATGCACTAGTAAAGGAAATATTTCATAGGGTACAGCATGAATAAAAGAAGCATTAATTCGTACAACAGACACAAGAGCCCCTGGCAGAAACGGCATGATTTTGAGAAAATTTGTTTCCATTAAGTTTCAATATGACATTTTGCCATACATACATACACATGTTACTAAAACTAGGTAGTGCAATGGAATAATTTTTACTAGCTAACAGATTATAAGCTAACAATCAACATTATGCATCTTCTCACTTTTCTGTCTAGATTTGTGTTTATTTGTGCAAGAAAAAATGTAATCAAGTGTCACACATTTTCATGACAGTGTTGAAGAGACATATGTTGCAGAATGCTTCTTTTATGTGATAGTGTGCATGCATAAAAAATATCAATGTGCACAGATGAAATACTTAAAAAGAGTTGTAAACAAACACATGCCTTTCTGTCATGCATACTGTAGTAATTAGGTATTCTAGTATTGTTAGACGAGCAACACGCATCCTACAAAACAATGGAAAATGCTCAATGTATGAACGTATGAATGTGCATATAATGTACATCAGAAATATTCATCACTATACATACCAAGACCAAAATATACTTTTCCTGATTTCATTTAGCATATATTTTATACTCCAATATATATTTTATACTCCAATATATTTTATGCTCCAATATATATTTTATACTCCAATATATATTTATACTCCAATATATATTTTATACTCCAATATATATTAACACAAGAATCAGGTTTCAAATTGTAGAAATGTAGAACAGATAATACAAAACACAAAAATATTTCTTTATAGGTCTAGATCACAATTGTTTTTAATATTTAAAAAAATGATGTTACGAAATTAAATGCAGTTATCACAATTAAAATTCAGTATCATCGCAACAAAAGATACATACTATTGTCTAAACTAACTAGCAAAAATTGAGACATTAACTGTGAAAACTATCTTGTGAGCTACATTTATGGATTGTACAACTATACAAACCTGATGTACTATTCCAGAACCAGGTGGTATAATTTGCAAATTTTTGAAGGTTTTTGATCCCCACTAAACAAAGAGAAATATAAACTTTAGTGAACAGACAACATAAAAATACATCCTAGATAGTCCAAATTCTAGTTGCTATACCAGCAAATTCACCATGACATTAAAATCAGAAATATCAGACAAGGATAAAGTATCAGAATGCTTGAAAAGGAACATATTGTAATACTAGACACTATTTAATGAAGAGTATGATACAAAAAAAGAATTTGTTACACAACACAACACTGCAGGACAATTTGCATAGTTAAAAAATCATAGCATTCCTAACAAAGGGCACTGTCTCCCTTTTGCAAGTAGAAATCACCCTTGGACAAGTTATGAAGAAATTTATTTTAAATGCTCATAAATTTATTGGAATCTGTTGTTTTGATACTTTAAAGACGTATTCGAATGTAAAAAGTTTTATGGATACAGATTTTTCTTGTGCATAGTGTTGGTTTGCTACATTTACAGTAATAAAAAATACCACAGCTACTCTTCTTTTATAACTACTGTTATTAAAGTCCCTACCAAAGTTGTCATTAAAGACATAAAGATGACTGATCTCAATAGCATATTTTTAGTAAGTGAGAATTTTGACCTCTGCTGCTGTCATCATTTTATACTATATAACTAGCTCCACATCTATTAACCTGGACACATAACATTTGTATAAAATATCATGTCTGTCTTCAAAAGGCCTTATCCATGCAACATTATACAGAAAGACCAGTAATGTTTATTTACTTTGGCAGTCCTTTGTACTGATTTATTGGAATAGAGGAACAGTAACAACGTTAATTACATGAGCTTACATTGCATTTTCTAATGAACAACATTTGCACACTGAGTTAAGACACATTCAGAATGTAATTCACGAGTGTAATAATGGTTACCCACATTGGATAAATACACAAGTAAAGAAACAAGTAAAACAAGAAAATTTTGACAATCTACCAAACAAAATAGTTCTTAAGATGATAACATCAAGTCGTGTTTCAGGTGCAGCTTGAAACTGAGGTGAGAAATAGTGTGTCTATGTACATATAGAATATCTTAACATATTTCAGTTTACTTTTTCAAATTGACTGTTGAGGGTATTTGATACTTTGGTACTGAAGTAATCATGATCCTACAACACAGTTTCAAAGGGGTGTTACCCTGCTTGCCTCGAAATGAGACATTGAGATATTTTGAAATGGAAAAGTCAGTGAATTAGAACACTTTCTTTTGTTTTTTGATGGAAATACACTGGAAAGTGTGACTCTACCGAGTTCTCGTCAACTCCTATCACCATTCTATTTTGATAAATAAGGAGGGAACATGAAAGGGGCCATAAAATCACAAGTCTCAAATAATTTGTGCATCCTTGATCTGTATATTAACCTCCAAATTTAATAGTATTGTAAAGCCCAACATTTAAAGAACTAACTCACATCACCATTATTTACAACTTCAACCAACACGCAGTAAATGTTATTGTTCATCATTCCACTTCAAAAACAATGCCTTGCAATTCCCAAACATCTGTCGCAAATAAAAATGAAACCAGGGGTGATGGGGGAAAGCTCCCAGTATAAACACAAATGTGTCTATGCATTAGTGAAACAAGGCAGTAAAAATGCACTCCAAAATTGCCTTTACTGCCATTTTCATCACTTCCACAACAAACAAGTTTAACACAACCACAACAATATCATGCACTAACAATGCTGACATACAGAGCGAATTAGCCTAACAGTGCACCCTCACAACAAGAAGTATTATCAAGAAATATGCCATGAACACCAACATCAGAAGTACTGTACTAAGAACATTTTTCCAGCACTGGCAAACTTGACACAAAATGACAGAGTATAATTCTACTTAAATCAAATATACCTAGGAACAAAACTACTGGCATGTGCTTGGGATACATCCACACAAGCCACATTAATGCACAACCCTGAAATGCACTATATATTTACTATTCTGTTATTTAAAGATCTTTTGGTAAACTGTACATACAAACAGACAAAGTGCAGCATTTCCAGATTGCCACTCCAACATGCACTGGCCACAGTGCTATAAACAGTTTGTTGTGGGATAAATTAGATCAAATTTTTCAACATATTTCTTCGTGATAATGTCACTCCAAGTCCAGTACAATTTAAATGCAATTCCACCACCCATTATTTTTCCCTTGCCCACTCAAAAGCCTGTCACATAATTTTTTCCCAAAGGGAAAAAGAAAAAACAATGTCACCAAAACTTGCCACCTCCAACACAAGCTCTCATCAAACACCATCCGCAACACAAAATAAAAGTATCTGCCACCATTTCATCAATACAGGCTACTGTAACCAACCTCCATGTCAATTCCTCCACATTTGCAGTAACTGCAACAAACCTAGTCACAATGGATTCAAATATTACCATGCCAACAGCTAACAATTTTCAATCCTAATTTCAATCCACTACCCAGAAAAGCCACCACTCGTGCAAACTTTTCTGATAATTGTCTAGCCAGACCAGGGATTAGTAAACTTAACATCTTAACAATGGTCAACCTAATGAATCTGACATCAGTTTCGCGTTTCCACACTTTGAGAACAGATCACAAAATAAGGATTTTGTTTGTAACATTTTTCATAACTTGTATTAAATCAAAATATTGTTTATAACACAAAATAATATAATACCACACTTATTTTATCACTAACAAATATTATCAGGGCCATAACGCAGAGCAGTTTTGAAGTCAATATACAGGTTTAGGAGACCAAGTTTTGGCCCGAAATTGTTTCTTAGAATAAAATAATAGAAATGAAACAAGCCTCTAATAATTTGGTTTACTACTTTTATAAATGTGACAAGATATACAGGATACAAACAAAGGTTTTTATTTCTTGTTTGACAGGCAGGTGTAAGATAATCGAGGTTGTTTTCAAGAAAATGGCACTTGCTATGGTCGGAAAATGCATTTTATACATATACAGTACATATATACATATACATATATATTATATAACAATGCTTATAATATAACACAACTGGATACAACAATTATATATATATATAAGTCAATGACAAGTTTTTTTTTTGTTTTTTTATGTTTGTATATTTTAAATGTGAATCTTATAATTCTGCAAAAGATTTTATTACCTTCAAGAACTGGAACCTTTCTTTGTTTCTTTGAAATTCAACATCCTGGTTTTTCTTTAAGGCATCAGCACTGAAAAGTACTCATTAATATTAATCCACTGGCAACAAATGTGAATAATTGGAGGGCAGAGAAAAAGGGGTCCTTTGTGGCAACATTTTCTAAAACTAGCAGTCATGAAATGAAGATTGCAGCATCAGAAGATTGGTCTCCTGTTTTTGTACCAGATTAGGACCACTTGATCTAATATTTTTATTACATTATTTTCTGTAAATATATTAATGATTCATACATGTAAGCATCTACAATCAGTTGCACTTTTTAGATTATTCGTAGTGCCCCTTAAGGTACATTGTTAAATTGAAATAGGTGTATTGTTAAATTAAAACTTACAGGGCATAAGTTTCAAGTTAAGAATGGACCTATGTATTTAGAGACTCGATTTAGAACACCTTTTTACACTTTAACAACATATTTCTAAACTTCAACACAGAATATCTTCTATTTACTTTTATTACCTTCTAAAGAAATCCACTTGAACAGAATGATCAATAACTAAATCAGCTGGTGTCAAGGGGTTGATTTTTGAAGGATCTCCACCCAATCGACTAACTGCATCCCGCATAGCAGCAAAGTCAACAATAGCTGGAACACCACTAAAATTTGAAAATCAAATCACTGCGACTAAACAAATAAGTAAATACAACAAATAAAGTATGGAAAGCCCTCCCTACAAGCAACACAACATTACACATTTAGTTATCAGTTTTTTATATCAACTACATTGAAACATACATGCACATACTTTAAATTTTATCCAATACTGACTTTCCCTATCATTGCATAAATTTTGGTGAGTATCGGCCATTTGGTTTTTAAGTTATTAAACAAAGCAAAAAATCTCAGGAGGTCTGGAACTAATGTCATGACATCACAATTAACAAAGTATCATAACATTTCATCAAGCGGTTGCAAAGTTATTACAAAAGAAATTATGTCAGCAGTTTTTCTTCCCATCACATGACATCATAGCTGATATTAGTGCCATTCACCCTAAAAGGTTATAATACTTAAAATTGTTGCTAAGAACAAAAAATGCTACAAATGTGCCAACATTGAATACTGAATCTCAGGAACGAAGAGCTTCATCAAAAATTTAAAAAGTGATGTCCCTTATTTTTTAAGCTCTTTCATCCTGAAAAGTTTCATTTTTAACCAAACTTCTTCCTTTAATAGCAGGTTTTACTTTTACTTTTACTTTTATTTATTTATTTATTAAACTGCAACTTGAACCAGAAATATATTTATTATACTGAAACTTGAACCAGAAGTATTACTGTATTTTTTTTTATTTAAATAGATTGGTGAATTTCTAAATTGCAGGAGAGTATTATATAACATATAATTACGTGAAATCTTGTAATATTGTACGAGCTGGGCGGAAAGGAAACTCCACTGCATTATGTTGTGTTTCATTCCATTTTAATATAGTTTCTACATCTTTTTCTTGAATTTGAAAGCCATCACAGTTTCTAACAACTGATTCCAATAACACTCTAATTGAAAATGGTAGTTTATCTAAAAATAAATTAGACAATGATTTGTGAATATAGGTTATAAAACCACATTCAGAAAGGACAATCTATGTACTGTAAAGTTCTGGTAAAAGGTAATTTATAGTTGATAGTTAGAATTAACTCAGGCAATATCAACCCAGATTATAATGTAACATCAAGGTATGCAAAACGGGCTGAGTTTTAACAATCACTTTCCTTGTTCTGTACAAGTTCAGATTATAACCAGGAACTACACAGAGAATGCAAAGATTTCATTCCTTATGGTCAACATTATTTTAACTTCTACTGTACATTACAGCAAGAGATGTTATCCCCAAAATGCAGTTTTTGATTGTTCATTTTTATAACCAAGCGTGTGTCATTTTTATTTCAGTGTTGATATTATATTATTTTTAAAATATATACTAAACTTGGATATCAAAGTGAGTAGAAGCATTTGAATACAGAACAATATTGTGACAAAGCCTCATCTTGGTATACATGCTTTGTGCCATAACTTAGAATTTGAACAGTAAATGACCCTTCTAGAAAATGCTACAAACATAAGACACAAACATCAAATGAAAAACAATAAATAGAAAAACAGCTTTTATTTAGAGTAGCTACATGCCAGAATAAAAACTTACCAAATTTATCATCAGAAAGTTTTCTCAAATCATAAAATGAATATTTTTCACCACCGCTCACAAGCGTGTTCAAACATTTGTTAAATGGATTCTCTAAAATATAAAAATATTGCATTGTTTTATAAAATTACAAATGAAATGTGTTCCTAAGAAGAAAAAAAAAAGGAAAACATTTATATTTTTGAAAGAAATATTGTTTCTTGCCCAATCAAAATTTGAAGTTGAGTATTACTGTAATATATGAATTGAGTCGTGAGTTGGTGAGTTACTGACTTCATTTCAATTTTTTTGTAACCGTGATACTTTTATGTAGTAGGTTAAATAAACACCCTATGTATATTGTCTGTGAAGTTTACTTTATCCAGCCAGCTACGACTTTACTTTTCTAGCTTTGAGCTAACTAGTAGCTAGCTAAGCTATGTTTAGCTTGCTCTGTAGAGCAACAACTTAAAAAACATCACTATCTGTTTTTCCAGAACACACCACACACAAAGCTTACCTTATTTTTCATCTTATTTTGTTATCTTTACTGTCATAGATTTTAATGGCATACAACACAACCTGACCACAGACAGAAGTGTCTGCTATGTTTAGCTTGCTCTGTAGAGCAACAACTTAAAAAACATCACTATCTCTTTTTCCAGAACACACCACACACAAAGCTTACCTTATTTTTCATTTTATTTTGTTATCTTTACTGTCATAGTTTTTAATGGCATACAACACAACCTGACCACAGACAGAAGTGATATGTCTGCATACCACCTTTGTACATAGTTTCAGCAAGGAGATATTGTATTCAACCTGGTTTTGATTAAGCCAAAAAACTGCATCATACCAATGACTCAGTACATCACTGTCACAGATAAAAATTATCTGTCACAGATAAAAAATACTCATACTAACTTTTTAAGTCACTGAGTATATAAGACTTTGCAAATTAAAAATTCTAACAACCAAAACAGTTCCCAAAACTGAAAACAATTGGAAGGCGGTGAAAATCTGCGGTATAAATATAAATCTGTGGCTGATAATATTGTCCTGCCAATATATTTGGAATTGGTAGTATGTCTATCTCTAACAACTCGTGTGCTTTTAATGGTTTTAATGGTTTTAATTGTTTTAACAGCTCGCCAGCTACCACACCTTCCGGACGTGACAACAAGGCCGGTTGGTACGATAGCCACGAAAAACAC
>JANTOQ010090378.1:0-16654 GCA_027564595.1 Bythotiara depressa | reverse complement strand
ATTTTGTCTCAAGTAAACTCCATTTATGATCCTCTCGGTTTAGTAAGTCCTTTTACAGTGAAAGCAAAAATTTTGCTAAGAAAATTGTCAGGTCAAGATTGCAAACTAGACTGGGATGATACGGTTCCAGAGCAAATTAAACATGAATGGATGAAGTTCTTCCAAGAAATTCACTTATTACGGAAAATCTCATTCAATCGCAGTATTAGACCCGCAGAATCATTTGAAAATCCTATTTTAGTCATATTTTCAGACGAATCAGGTGATGCCTATGGCGCTGTAGCATATGTCAGCTGGAAATTAACCAATGGATCACGTGAGGCTAGATTGATTACAGTTAAAAACCGCATCGCACCCATCAAAGTAATAGATATTGTGATATTAGAATTGTGTGGAGCAGTAATAAGTAAACGCGTATATTCCTACAGGATGAGCTTCGAATTAAGTTTGAGAGAGTAATCCACATTGTGGACAGTGAAATCGTGAAAGCTATGATAGGAAAAGAGAGTTATGGGTTCAATACTTTCGTTGCTAACAGACGTGGAGAGATTCAACAGAAAACAGAAACGACAGAGTGGTTTTGGGTTCCAAGTGAGCAAAATATTGCAGATTGAGTAACAAGAGGTAAATCGCCACTGGATTTTCACAAAGATAGCATGTGGCAGAAAGTTCCGGAATTTCTCAAATTACCTGTAGAACATTGGCCAATAGTTAGTCAAACAAACATAAAATAATTACCGGAAAGAACAAAGAAAACGTTTGTTACATCAGCTGATGTCACCGTAGTGGAAACACCTGCTAGTAGAATTGACATACAGCGTTTTAGTAAGCTGCAAATTTTGGTCAACTCCACAGCACGTGTATTGAAACTTTATTCGAAGTTTAAAAGAACCAAAAACAAACTAACCAGTGACTAATCCACCATGGAAATAACAGTTGAAAACAGAGATCAGGCTGCAGATGAGATGCCCAAACCAACTTGAGAAAAGAAGTAGATAATGGGAAACACCTTAAGCTATGTCAACAATACGATAATGGAATCATCGTAATCGGGATGCGCACAGACAGGTGGATGGCAGCAACATGGAATCGTCAAAGATTTATTCTCCTACCTAAATACCACCGTTTGTCGTACTTAGTGGCACTAGATGTACATCAAGCGAACGGTCACCCAGGAGTAGATGCTACAATAGACCATATCAGAGCAAAATACTGGATAATCAACGTGCGCCAAATATTCAAAGCTATTATAAGCAATTGTGTTAAATGCAAAGAAAAGCTAAATAAACTGTCCTTACAGGTAATGAGTTCCCTTCCACCAGAGCGTTTAACACCAGCTCCACTATTCTCTGCCACTGGATTAGATTTTGTGGGTTCTTATACAATTAAGGGGGAAGTACAAAAGCGAGTCCGAGGAAAGTGCTATGGAGTAATCTTTACATGTTTAGTATCCACAGGAATTTACATTGATATAAGTCAAAATTATTCCACCGACGCTTTCTTACAAGTTCTGAAAAGGTTCTCCAATATTATGGGCTAGCCGAGAAGACCAAGAAGTGATAACGGAAGTCAGTTAGTAGCAGCCTCGAAGGAACTTAAGAATGTCATCGAAAGTTTGGATTGGGAATTGTTAACCAGATATTGCATGAAATATGGTACGGAATGGGACTTTTCACCAGCAGATGCACATATGCACAATGGTGTTATAGAAGTGTTAGTAAAATCGGTTAAGAGGGCCTTGAATACAGCGATCGGGGAACAAAAATGACATTTTCTGAGTTACAGACAGTCATGTTTGAGGCGACCCAGTTAGTAAATCAACGTCCTATAGGGGTTCACCCAAATTGTCCCGATAATTTCCCTTACTTGTGCCCTAACGATTTATTGATGGGTAGATCTTCATGACATGTCCCTCAAGGTCCATTTCAACAACGCGCAAGCAATAAACACCGATTGGACTTTATACAGGAAGTTATTGAAATATTGGTATTGCGACGTATTTCCTGCTCTTGTGATTAGACCAAAATGGCACGTGGAACAGCGTAACGTAACACAGGGTGATTTAGTTTTGGTGCAGGACGTTAATGCTGTAAGATGCGAATGGAAAAAAAGCCATTGCTAGCTAAATCCGTTCCAAGCCATGATAGTAGAGTAAGAAGAGTAATTGTATCGTATAAGAATCAGACACCTAAACAGAAAGTTAACGAATACAAGGGAGTAAAGTATACCAGTGTTGAAAGACCGGTTCGAAAACTTATAGTGTTGATTCCGGCGAACGAGAAGTAAATTTGTGTGGTGGGAGTGTAACGAGTTTCTCATTTATTAACCAACCCTGTATTAAGACATTAAAGACAGTGAAGCTGATGTGTACGCCAGATAGACGCTTTATAGCCATATAGAAGCAGTTGCAGAAGCTAAAAGAGACTTTGTTTTGTTGTGCATACGTTCATTTATATCGCAGATTGTTGTTAACTATACAATGAAGTAAGAGGAATTAAAGTAAGTAATGACAACGTAGCTGTTGACATGAGGTTTTGAGTTCCATTCTTTTGGTGGTTTGGTGGTTTATTTTCTTTGTTATGTTCTATATTTTGTAGGTAATCGAACACATATTATGAAGCTGAATAACAGTTTGCTTTCTAATATACTCTCTTTTTTGTATGTCAACATATTTCAAAACGTCTCTCTCTTAAGGTGGAAAACCACCTTGAAAATCATAATTTTTCAAAAAGAAGTTATGGTCTCCCTAGAAGCTAAATTTACCGTAAAAATATTTTCCTTGTGGAAAACTGGAATTTATTACCATATACCATACCTGCAAAACCTGGTGCCTTAGCAACTCCCTTAGTTAGCAACGGGTTGTAACCCGTTTTAGAGGCGCTTATATTAGTAATATGCTAGTTATTATTACGCGTAATCATTCAACTAGGATACCGTAATCGGATAGCTACAAAAAGTAATCAAAAAATAACTTACATTAATTATCGTGCCACAAGTAAAGTACAAGTTTTTTGAAACACAAGAACTACGGGATTAAACTTTTTCAATATAGGCTTAAGATCGCTGGTAAATTTGGTACCTTGTTACTAAACTAACCGTTCGCACATTTCTTCCTAGAAAAAAAAGAGGGGGTATGCTTCGTTTGCATCAGACTGGGATGAAATAAGATGTTAGCACGTCTAAAATTGGAGAAGCCAACGAACTAACAATGAACGGATATAGCGAGATATAGCGAGAGAAAAAACAAAGAAAGAAGGTAAGAACCATCACAAGGTACCTTGAGGACAAAAACAATGAACCGGGACGGTACTTTGAGGACAAAAACAATGAATTGGGACTAGAATGAACAGTTTTCGCCTTATTTTATGCGCTTTTTTCAATAGCAAATTTTTCAATTTTCCAAAAAGTAGAATTTTCAAATCCGCTATCTTTAAACGCATGTATAACAAAACAGCTTTATTGTTCAAATATTTGCTTTGGTTAATGTATGCAGTACCCCCTTATGTCTTAATGTTTTAAATTCGAGATTGTTTCATTAAACGGTTAGTGATATATTCTTGGCAGGGCGATATAAAATACCAAAGTATGTTGTTGTTGTCTTGCAACCCGGTTACCATTGCAACCAGACCCAAAGTTTACCATTTTTGTTTATGATACTGATATTGTAGTGTATTAACATATTAATAATTCCTAAATATACCTTTCCTCAAGAGATAATTTTCAGATTGGTTTCCCCCTTAACGTCATAAATGTTTCCGCGGCATGAAATTACAATTAAATTTATTATTTTTAAAATTGCTTTTTATGTCTGCACTTAGAAAAAGAAGTTTAATGTAAGTTTTATGCAATTAATGAGCACACTATGTTTTGTGCGTATATCGGTATTGTACATTAATTTCGGCAGTTTCACAAATCCGTTGGAAATGTTTAACACGTGTGAGTACCAAACAAGAATTAAAGAAAACAGCCAATGGAAGTGTTTTAAAGGAGTGTTATTCCTCGCAAATAGAATTGTTCTAGAATTATGGTAAGTTTGGCTCTCCTTCCTGAGCTGTTCTAAAAACAAGATTCTTCCTTTCTTCGTAACACGAACTTTTCTAAACACAAGGTTTCTTAGGAAACCTCGATTTTTCTCTTCGTCAGACTTTGATGATAAACCAAATTGACGAGGCACAGCAGATTCAGCAAGTGTCTTTTTTCTTTATTAATTGAGAAGTAGTTTTAAATGTTACTTCGCCTTCTACTTGTTCAATCGCAACTTTTAACATATACTAATTTTACACCTCTGCGCTACATCTCACATTTCTGTTTCAAGATATTACCATTTTCCTAAGCGGCCCACTCCAAAAGTGGGTAATTCCTTTTATATATATTTCAGTGAAATGGTAATATTTGAGATTTCCACACTTGTTATCACAAACGGCTTCTCCTAAATTATTTTATTTTATATTTTTTACGTTGTACTAGTTCCGTCACTATTTTTACTATTTTTGGCAACTTTATTTGGTAAATCTTTATTCAAAAATTTGGTAACGCTCTCTGTTTGGGCTTCAATTTTGAACCTTTCTTGTAACACTATGTTAAAATAAATTGTCCAAACCTACAGAACGTGTAAATAAAACATAGAGCTTAAAAAACTGCTTATCACACTTATGTTATCAGCGTTTGAGTCACTTTTAAATTATTTCCGTAAACGTTTGTCTAAATTTGAACAAAACACTGCTGACGTCAGTAAGTTAAAGTATGACTGACTATATAACAGATTGTATTATTTTTGTACAGACCTTAGTTAGCACTAATTCAAAAGTTTATACGATCATCCTAATAGTATTTTTAGCCTCATGATTAAGAAAAATAGATTATGCACTCAAGGTGTTTAAAACACCAAACGTCTCTCACTTTTGGTCCCGGATTGTAGGATAACATAAAATATTTCTCCTTCAAAAAGTTTCTTTCCAGAAAATTCAAACGACTAATAGAGACCAACATGCGAAAATAGTAAACATAATTACTTTTTTATTTTTCTTGTAGATATTAGTTGTTTCTTCCACAGATCAACTATTTTAATTTTACAATCTAACCTCTATAAAGTAAGAACGTTTATATAAAAAGCCCATTAACTGGCCTAATGCGAAGAATCGTCATTTTCTTAATAATGAGAGATTGTGGTGTCAGTCAGTTTTTTCCACGATAAAAATAATTGATATGCAACAAACCTATCCCCATTCTTACGCATGAAAACAAAATAGAAGCAAAATAAAATTTATCTCTTCATTTGATTCAAGTACATACTTCCTGGCAGTTAAAAACACCTGCTTTCTTAGAACAGTTATACTGGCTGTTTGTGCCAAATTCGATCAGAAATGATTTGCAATCATTGCATAATCACAGAAAATAGAGCTGTAGATTTTAGACGGAAAATTAATGTTAGCAGCGTGCTTAGTATGCAACAGAGTTTGAGTAGACGTCTTTATAATTTATGCCATAGAGATCATAAATATTAGGAAAAGGCATCACAAAAGGGTAACACTTACAAGCGTTAAATAAATAGTAAACAAATATAAGAAGCAAATAGTAAATAATTCGTTCTTGGCGAAATTGTGCATAAAAATAAAATCCGAAGCTTATATAAATACCCTCTTGAAACACGAAGTAACCTGTACTAGCATGTTAAAATACGCCTAGAGATCTGTTGGATGTAATTTACTGCAAGGATTCGGTAGGGAATATAGTGCAATCAACAATAAGAACATTGTCAGGTGACATACAATACATTAGGGTTTAGGTAAGGTTTGGTTTCAGTTAGATCGCGTTGTTTTTGGCAACTTGTTGGTATTTTACTGGTAAACGTTTCATAAATAGTAGCTTATCATTCTATTAACGAGCAACAACAATCCTAGCCAATATATACCAGAGCTGTGGGTTTTAAGCCACATTTTAATTTATATATTTTCCCTTAAAGTATCTAACCTACATTAAGTACGGTTGTGACGAAATATCTTACGATATGTATTTGGTTTTTAAAAAGTTTGTTCCTAGTAAAACTATATTATGTAAAGATATGGATACCAAGTGAAATAAAATAAAATAGGTCAAGAGAAATCTAAAATTGATAAAACCTATGCAAAAAACGGTCGCACTGAAGCAAGTAAAGAAGAGCTTCATAATAAAACAAAACAAACTGCTAATCTAATTAATGATGCTAACACGAAATATTTTTCTTCTGTCGGAAAGAAATTAAACAATCCCCATTTAGGTTCTAAATGGAATGGGTATATTTTTAATAAATTTTTAGAATAGAAAAAGGTCACTTTATTATCACCTATATTAAACTTAATACCTTTATTACTGACACGTTTGAGATGGTATCGTTATTCAACGATTCAACAACAATGTACTCTTATTCAAAATTCTAGCGAATCCCCTTAATTCGAGTATAAGTTTAACATTTGAGTAGATACAGTTATATTCAATGATAAAAATATTCTTTCTGCAATTCGTTTATTTAACCAAAATAAAGCTCATCGTTGGAATGATTAATATTTCTATACGAATGTTAAAATGTGTGACAATTCAATTATTCCTCCTCTGTTGATAATTTTTAAAACAGCTTTAAAATATGGAATTTTCCCGTATCAATGGAAAAGGCCAATGCAGTTCTAGTCCATAAAAAGTATAGTCAAAATATATTAAAAAACTATAGACCAATATCTTTACTACCTATATGTGGAAAAGTATTCGAAAGATGTATATATGATACACTTTATAATTAATTTGAAACAGACAATATATTCTCATCTTGTCAATCAGGTTTCTGTAAAACATATTCTTGTGTTTTACAATTATTGGCTATATTCCCCAATTTTGATGCCTATCCTTCACTTGAAACCCGTGGTGTGTTTTAGATATTTCAATGGAATTTGACAAAGTCTGGCATGAAGGCCTACTTTATAAGTTAAGCGCATATAGAGTTAGTGGTCCCACTTTTAAATCTAATACAGTAACTCAATCAACAATTTGATTTGACAGTAACTTAATCAAATATTAATAAAACAATTTTAAACAATAACTCCCCAAAGTGTCACATAGTTTGTTTCAGATTTTATTGATCGTAAGAGTATTTTCTAGATTTCATGTACACTTCTATTTTAGTCACATTGTTGTTTAGTGCAATTAACGAAGAATGATTTAATTTGGTTTAACATAACTTTGGTGTCTCGTGTCAGTAACTGTCACATGGCAACTATTTTTCCGTTTAGTTCGTAGCTTAAGCTCATTCATTTGGCTGGTTCTCTTTTATCACTGACATGAATTCCCCACCCTGACATTCCATCTTGGTCAGTATTTTGCACCTTTACATGTTTAGGGATTTCATTTGTTTTATAGATAGGGAACACATGGGTGTTTCCTGAAGCAGCATATACCAATCACAGAAGATGAAGATGCT
Organism: Bythotiara depressa; assembly: GCA_027564595.1. Taxonomy (NCBI): domain Eukaryota; kingdom Metazoa; phylum Cnidaria; class Hydrozoa; order Anthoathecata; family Bythotiaridae; genus Bythotiara; species Bythotiara depressa. Next base: position 9,207 of record JANTOQ010090378.1, on the reverse strand, counting down.
ATCCATGTTATTAGTGTACTGGGTGACCTTCAGGTGACTGGTGTACTCCTGAATTGTCCCTTCCAACAATGTCAAGTCCTGACTATTTAATCAGTGTGGATGGTTCTCAAAAATTAATTCATGAAATAAACTCAAATAGCCTTTCAAGAAAATTTTAAAAGCCTAGCTAACATCCATGCATAAATACTTCCTGTACTACTGTATATTGATAATTGGTTGGTGTGATAAGAAACATTCAGCCAAATGTTGACATAATCATTATAATAATCATTTTATTTTTATTCACAAAAGGTTGTTATTTTTTTGTAAATATAAACTATTCTTCTTGTTAATTTTATACTTTACATCTACCTATGCTTCATGTTTTATAAGTTTATATGGAAGGCTGGATCCAGATTGCATTGAATATTCTTCAGGTGAATATTCCTTTTCCAGAGCACACTTTCCTATCTAGCAAACATTGTAAATTTGCATGCCATGCTTACAAATTGATGTAACTACCATAAATAACATTTTAAAATGATTTATGAGCCAAGAACGTTATGTAGAAAAACACTTCTTTCTGTACATACAGTAGTTCAATACAAAAGCATGGTAAATAACTTTCATAACTTGATACATATACTTCACAACTTCACTGGTTTAATTTTAAAAAAGGTATTAAGGATATTTTGTTTACGAAAGTTGATGATCTCAAAACTTTTCAAAGATTTCTCTGAACTGTCTCTTTGTGTTTATGTTTTTGAATAATAAATATTTAGCAAAATTTCAGTTTCTTCATAGTTTTTACTTGTTTCTCCAATCAATGTAAAAAACAACATAGGAAATAAGCTTGTAAGGAAATCAATTCAAAACATTGTCATGAACTGGTATTTTATTTTTTAAATTTAAAATATTATTAAGACTGCTAAGAATATTCAAAAAAGAAAAAGGAACATAAAGAAATTGATATTGGTTGACGCCCTGGCAGACAATTCCATTTTTATACATACAGGGGTATAGAAGTAAAATTTTGATATATTTAACTACTCCTCGTAATTCGTTTTGGATTTTTAACTCCCGCTGGTTTCAACGTTTATTGACTCCTGGATATGTAGCTACAACTTCTCACTTTTTATTAAAAGCTAAAGCAACACAATTTTATCTGTTTTCATGGAAAATAGAAGTGCAGTTTGATGTAATTTAGAGGTTAGAAATCTAAAGAATGCCACTTTTAACAGCCTGGAAAATAAATTGAATAGAAAAAACAACTTGGACAGGAGTAAAGACGTATATATAATTAAATTTTAGTGTGCTTGTGGGATTGGAAATAGGAGTCTTAATCCATCCTTCTCACGTTGGATACCCTGAAAAATGCTACAAATAAATTACTTTGACCACCAACTTGAATCATAAGCTTAGCTACCGCTGGAAATAAATGTAAAAATAAGGAATCCCATGGAATTTTATACTTCAATATCCCTGTTTGAATATAATATGAAATAGATCATTGCTGCACCATTGCCATTATATAAGGTGGTAAATTTTAAATAAACTTGCTACCTAGCTATAATAAGCAATACAATAATACTAGATAGTGCCACATATTTAATTTATCGAGAATTAGCTATTACAGTTAGAGGAAAGGTTGATGCTTGAACCCTGTAGCAACCATATTTAGGCCAGGCCACCAAGGAAGCAAGAGATAATCAAGCAGGAACATACATTTAAAAAAAATATCGTTTCACTTTGTAATTTTTCAAAACATTGAAGAGGTGGTTTAGCCTAGTTTATATAACCAACTACAAGTTAGAGCTAGTAGGTACAGACTAAGACCTATTGTGTTAATAAAATGTGCATAAATATCCGACTGGGAAGGTATGAAGTTTCATATTAATCACGTTCTTCCCTCTTCCTCCTTTCTCTGCTTCTTCGTTTATATATTCGTTCTTCTGCTACGAGCTTCTCAAAGGCCGTTTGTTTTCTTCGTTGAAGCGCATGCGTAGGTTCCCAAAATCTTGGGAACCTTTTGTTTCGTCAGAAACAAGAATTTCGACGAAAGTTCATAGACCAAAGACCGCATTTGAGTGCGTCGGCGGGAGATATCATAGGCTATGATCTCTCTGATGGACTCCAATCTAATGTCAAAATATTTGCTGATGATACCTCCCTCTTTCAACTTATAATGAATGAAACTCTCTTCGAACGTCTTAAATAATGACTTAAAATTGGTATCTGAATGGGCATGTAAATGCAAAATTTATTTTAATCCAGACCCAATAAAACAAGCTGGAGATGTATTATTCTCCACTAATAGGAATAAAACGAACACACCAGCTTTAAGTTTAATAATAGTTTAGTTTTGTTTCTATTCAAGAAACACTGAAACATTTGGATATATAATTAGATAATAAATAAACTTACCTTTAATCATCACTTGAGGTAGAAGGTTTCAAAAGCGAACAAAGGTATAGGCTTAATTAGATCTCCTTTTCACTTTTTACCCAGATTTATTTTAATTAACATATAACAATCGTTTATTAGACCATATTTAGATTGTTGGGACATAATTCATCACAATCCATCCATTGATAGGACAATCCGTCCAATGACTCGTTTCGTAACAAAATCGAATCTATCTAAGATAATGTTTCCCTAGCAATTACATGAGCCATTTTTGGAAAAAAATGATCAAGAACTTGGTTTTGCGACTTTAAGAGATAGGCGATTGTACATGAGATTATGTTTCTAAAATAATCAAACACCAGTATACCTAAAACAATTATTACCTCAAGCATGAATTGAGTCTCCGATCTACTAGATCTTTTAATTATATAATTTCCAGAACATATCGTTTCATAGTTTACTTTTTTCTATATTGTGCCACAAAGTGAGAAAGATTTGATCCACATTTTAACAACTCTCCTTCACAATACTTTTCAAATATTTTATACTAATATTTGTAACACCCTCTGCCGCACCTGTTTATTTTGTTAACCGTCCTACTGGACTTAAGTTATTAATTAGACTTTTTCTTGGTCTTAGTCAGCTTAAAGAACATATATTTCGTCACAATTTCCATAATACTATAAACCAAATTTGTAGTTGTGGAACAAACTCTTTGGAAACAATTAAACATTTCTTTTTACATTGCTCTAATGTTTCTTCCCAACTTCTCATACTCTTTGACAAATCTCGTATTGATGATGATTTGCCACCTTAAGAGGTAGCAGTCCTGATGATCATCCCATGATCATTCCTAATTATCTGGAAGTATCTCGAAGATCCACATGACCTGAAAACAATCGCAGGCGTGAAACACCCAACTTCTACGGAAGTACAATTCATCTTTCTACAATGCTGCCATGCCTGGATGCGAAAAGCTGGAGAAAGGTATAGAGTTACATAACACATAACAGTAGACTGCGGTTAATTCGAACTCTCAAAGGACCAAGGAAAACGTTCTAAATAACGGGATTTCCACTTATCTAAAGTGCCAGTAAAATCGCATTTTTAACATAAAACAAAGTGGGCAGTGGGAACCGGATAAAAATAATGTTAAAATATTAAATATAATGTAAAAATCATTTTTGTACAAGAGAAAACTAATTAGAATGAAATTCCCTATTGTTAAAAAAATATGAGTATTGTCTGCCTTGCTGTTTGTTTAATATCCTTTGCACTTACGTCTGTCTATATCAATGTCAACAAGACCTTCATCACTGATTTTGAAAATTGAAGAAATTAATACATGACTATTGTTTATAAATGTGCTTATCTTTCTTTCTATTAAAGTAGCATGAGTTTCACAAGTTCGAAATATCCTTCAGATTTTCGATTAAGGTATTGGAAAAATCCTTCGAAATAACGGGATGTTAGAAATTAGAGGGTTCGAATAAACTGACGTTATTTACAAAGGGTCCTTAAATGAAATCCATGGGAATAAAGAATTTGTTCGAAATAACGAAAGTTCGAATTAAACCATGTTTGAAATAACCGAACCCAACTGTAACTATTTAGAAATGACTTATCTCATCCTTTGCTTATTACTATAATCATAGTAAAACGGTAGCATAGTGGTAGCGACTTGGACTTGCAATCCAGTGGTTACGAGTTCGAGGTTGGACTTGCAATCCAGTGGTTACGATTTCGAGTCTTATCCACGGCACAGTGTCGAGGACGACCTCTTCACAACAACCATAGGTCGTGTTTATATATGTTTGTGTGTGCCACAAGTGATACCAATAATGTAATATGAGAATGTGCGCATGCCTGTAAAGCTCTCAGAGCTGAAAGCTTAAAATAAAAAATCTAAAATCGTGACAACCTCGTACCCAGCGCTACCTTTCTTTTTTGATATGAGGATGACCATCAGATATATCAAGAGAGGAAAAATTGCAACGAGGTTAGAATCTTGGATATCATATCAATGGAGAGGTTACTAAACATCAGAGTTTCTTGTTGAACACCTTCGAACATTTTTTCACGAAGATCATTGATATTTGTTCAATACATATTCAGTACGTAAAAAATTACATCATTGACGCAACCCAAAATAAAATTTGCATAAATATATGCATATATGAAAAACGTTAATACAAGGACGCATACAAACAACACACGAACACCGCAATACGAAAGAATAGGCAATAAAACCAGCAAGACACAAAAAGGATTATCGCCAGGGATCATTGTCCCAAGAATAAAAAACTCGAGAAAATTTAGGTTAGTGTGAGCTTTATATAAAAGGCTCTTCACACCTTTTAGTATCTAGAATATATTTAATTACATTGGAGATTATAGTAAGATTAAAAGTAGTATCTTACTGCCGTATAGGAAAATATGTACAATTGAAGAACAATTCAAAGGGAGAAATAATATATCATTAATACAAAATTTGTCAAAGTGTACGAGAATCTGGGCAGAAAATTAGAGCAATGCAAAAAGAAATGTTTAATTTCTTCTAAAGAGTTTGTTCCACAACTACAAATTGAGCTTATAGTATTATGGAAATTGTGACGAAATTTATGTTCCCTACGGTGACTAAGACCAAGAAAATGTCTAGTTAATAGCTTAAGTCCAGTAGGACGATTAACAAAATAAACAGGCGCTGTAGAGGCTGTTACAAATCTTAGTATATAATATTTGAAAAGTATTGTGATGGAGAGTTTTTAAAATGTGGATCAAATCTTTCTCAATTTGTGGCAAAATATGGAAAAAAGAAATATATGAAACGATTTGTTCTGGAAATTAGATACTTAAAAGATCTAGTAGATTGGAGGTTATGAGACCCAATTCTTGCTTGAGGTAATAAATGTTTTAGGTATACTGGAGTTTTATTATTTATAATTTTATAATTTCTAATTTGTACCATCGCCTATCTCTCAAAACCAAGTTCTTGGTAAATTCTTTCCAAAAATGGCTCGTGTAATTTCTAGGGAAGCATTATTATAGATACATTCAATTTTGTTACAAAACGAGATATTGGACGGATTATCATATCAATGGACTCATTGTCTTGAATTATGTGCCTATGTTTCTAAATGTGGTCTAAGAAACGATTTTTATATACTAATTAAAGTAAATCTGGATAAAAAGTGAAAAAGACGTCTAATTAAGCCTATATCTTTGTTCGCTTTTGAAACATTCAACCTCGAGTGATGATCAAAGGTAAGTTTATTTATTATGTAATATTATACCCAAATGTTTCAGTGTTTCTTTAATAGAAACAAAACTATTATTAAAAGTTAAATCTGGAGGGTTCGTTTTATTCCTTTTAGTAGAGAATAATACATCACCAGCTAGATTTGTTGGGTCTGGATTAAAATACATTTCCCATTTACAGGACCAATCAGATACCAATTTTAAGTCATTATTTAAGATGTCCGAAGAGAGTTTCTTTCATCATAATTTGAAAGAGGGAGGTTTTATCAGCAAATATTTTGACATTAGTCCATCAGGGGCATCATGGATATAGACATGGATATTGACAAGAAAAAAACAAAGGACCTAGAATTGAACCTTTGGATACTCCAGCTAAAATAGTTTTATGGCCATTTAGGGAAACTCTTTGCATTCTATTAGTCAAAAAGTTTTTAATTAGATTTAAAAGTGGACCACTAACTCCATATGAGCTGAACTTATAAAGTAGGCCTTTATGCCAGACTTAATTTGAATCTAAAAATACACCACGGGTTTCAAGTGAAGGACAAGCATCAAAATTGGAGAATATAGGGAATAATTGTAAAACACAATAATATGTTATACATTTTCCAAGATTGAGAATATATTGTTTGTTTCAAAGTAGTTGTAAAGCGTATCATATATACATCTTTCGAATACTTTTCCACATAGTAAAGATATTGATCTGTAGTTTTTTAATATATTTTGACTATCCTTTATATGGACTAGAACTACATTGGCCTTTTCCATTGGTGCGGGAAAATTCCATATTTTTAAAGTTGTTTAAAAGATTATCAACAGAGGAGGAATAATCGAATCGTCACAATTTTAACATTTGTATAGATATATCAATCATCACAACGATGAGGTTTATTTTGGTTAAATGAACGAATTGCCGAAAGAATACTTTTATCATTGAATATAATTGTATCTACTCTAGTGTTATTCTTATACTCCAAATAAGGGAACTCGCTAGAATTTTGAATAAGGGTACATTGTTGTGAAGAAGAAAAATCGTTGAATAACGATACCATCTCAAACGTGTCAGTAATAAAGGTATTATTGCTTAAAATAGGTGATATTAAAGTGACCGTTTTCTTTTCTAAAAATTTATTAAGAATAGACCAATTCGATTTAGAACCTAAACGGGGATCGTTTAATTTATTTCCGACAGAACTAAAGTATTTTGGATTAGCCTCATTAATTAGATTAGCAGTTTGTTTTGTTTTATTATGGAGGTCTTCTTTAACCCTATTTTATTTGGGGGGGGGCAAAAATGCCCTACCCCTCGTTTTTTTAAAAATAACTCACGATTACATTTCCCAAGTCTGCCGCAAAATATATATGAAAGAGATTCATCGTAAAAAAATTTTTACCAGCAGGTGCCTGACCACCCAAAGTTTTGAACTGGTAAATGTTTTAAAAACATATTTTTTATTTTTAAGTTTTATTTTGTGTGCATACATTCCTATACTCATAACAACATAAAAACATATTTTTATTCATTTTTGGTCTATTTTGTCTATTATTATTGAAAGTGACGTCATGAAAATCAAGCAAATGGAAAGTAGGTTATTGAAATTTTCATAATGACCTATTGTTCTACTGTTCTAAAACAATAAAGAGACAAAAGGCCATTGTTTCAATTTGTTTTTCAAAATTTAATAGAGTCTTCCTGGAAACTTTACTTGTACAAAGTTGGGTGAAAATCAGCCATGTAGACAATACGTTATTGCAATTTCAATTTTTTCTATTGTTCTATTGTTATAAAACAATTGAAAGACAAAGGGTTTTTACTTGGAATTTATTTTCAAATTTTTAGTCAGGTCTGCACGTGTTTATAACATGTACAGAGTTTGAAGAAATTCGAGTGAATAGAAACATCATTAATGCAATATTAAAAATACCTTTATTTCTATTGTTTGAAAACAATACAAAGACAATAGGTCATTGTTTAGATTTTTTTTTTGATTTTTGTAATTGTCTTTGTTCATTTAACATATGTGGAAAGTTTCATTCAAATTGATCCACTACAAAAGATTTTAGAGGGATAGGGCATTTTTGCCCCCCCCAAAAAAACAACAACAACAACAGAATATGCTCCCCAACATACCCCAAATAAAATAGGGTTAATTGCATTGCATCAGTGCGACCCTTTATTGCATAGGTTTTATAATTTTAGATTTCCCTTGACGTATTATTTTTTATTTCCCTTGGTATCCATGGTGCGTCTTTATCTTTACATAATATAGTGTTACTAGGAACAAAATTTAAAAAGACATTTTAAATATATTTCGTAAGATATTTGACTTGGTCATTGACATGCACAGTTATATGATCTTTCCTAACAACCGTTCTTAATTTGGGATAGATACATTAAGGGAAAATATATAAATAAAAACGTGACTTGAAACCCATAGCTGTGGTATATATTGGCTACGATTGTTGTTGCCCGTTAATAGTTTTGACCTAATATTTATCAAACGTTTACCAGTAAAATACCAGCAAGTTGCAAAACAACGCGATCTAACTGAAACCAAACCTTACCGAAGCCCTATTGTATTGTATGTCACGTGAAAATGTTCTTATTGTCGATTGCACTATATTCCCTACCGAAGTCTTGTAGTAAATTCCATCCAACATAACTCTAAGCGTATTTTAACATGCTAGTAAAGGTTACTTCGTGTTTCAAGTGGGTATTTATATAAGCTTAGGATTTTATTTTTATTCACAATTTCGCCAAGAACGAATTATTTGCTATTTGCTTCTTATATTTATTTAATATTTATTTAACGTTTGTAGGTGTTACCCTTTTGTGATGCCTTTTCCTAATATTTATGATCTCTCTGGCATTAGTTATAAAGACATCTACTCAAACTCTGTTTCATACTAACCATGCTGCTAACATTAATTTTCAGTCTAAAATCTACAGCTCTATCATTCCGTGATTATTCATTGATTACATATAATTTCTGATCGAATATGGCAGAAGCAGCCAGTAGAACTGTTCTAAGAAAACAGGTGTTTTTAACTGCCAGGAAGTATATACTTGAATCAAATGAAGAGAGAAATTGGGTTTCCTTAGAACAACTCTTTTTCCCACGAAGCGCTTCTATTTCTCTTAGAACACCTCGTTTTTCCAGAAAGCAATGCTATTCCTGTTCAGAGAGGTGGTTTCTCTCAGAACAACTCAATTTACCAGGATTAAGACATAATTTTCTAAGAACAGCTCAATTTGAAAGGAAAGGAAACTCTGGACTTTAAAGCAGCTCAGTTGTACAGGAAAAGTAAATCTGCTCTATAGAACATCTCAATATACCAGAAAAGCAAATTCACCATTTCTCCAAAATAGCTCTATTTGCCAGGAATGACACACCTCTAAAACACATTTTTCCTAGACCCTCTCCGTTGGCTTCTTTTATAACTAGGAGTCCGTAGAATGTTGACTTTTCTGACCAAAAAAACTGCACGCTTGCTGTTGATCCAAGTGTTTAATATTGTTTCATCTCCCTTTATATTATTTATTAAATTTTTGGTACTACTGAT
>JANTOQ010090267.1:0-16660 GCA_027564595.1 Bythotiara depressa | reverse complement strand
CTAAAGAACATGAGTGACAATATATATCATGTACCATTATTTCATACTAAAGAACATGAGTGACAATATATATCATGTACCATTATTTCATACTAAAGAACATGAGTGAAAATATATAACATGTACCATTATTTCATACTAAAGAACATGAGTGACAATATATAACATGTACCATTATTTCATACTAAAGAACATGAGTGACAATATATATCATGTACCATTATTTCATACTAAAGAACATGAGTGACAATATATATCATGTACCATTATTTCATACTACAGAACAAAATTTAATATTGAACATAAAAGTTAAACAAGAAACAAGATTTATTTCCTGACTTCGTGAGTGCTGCTAAGGATTCGACAATACCACTATATATAGTACTGATTTATGGATGTATTACTACATGTAAGAAGGCCCTTAGGTAAGAAACATTACCAACTCTAGTTCGACTCCCTTGCACCAAATGATTGTGTCTACATATGCTGACTATCGCAAGCAGCAACATATCGCTACTCAACAAATTTTGTTATTGTAGATTGATAATACTTGTCATATAAGAAATATTTGACAATGAAACTTGAGATTGCTTATCCAATTATTGCTAACATAACACACAAACAGGAGAGTCTATGTAAGTGTTGATAAAATAACTAGACTGACTACCTTCCATGGCTCCTTTACACACTTTTAACAACTTCAATAAAACCTTGATGGTGACCAGTCTAGTAACTTCATTGAAATCATCCAGACAGGCAGTTATCTAAATAAATATGTAAAAAAGGCTGTAGAGACACATTTAAAACACTACACTATAAAACGTAAGAAAGAAAGAAAGAAACTAAACCAAAAAAAAACTAAAACTAAAACTAAACATATATATTGGTATAGCATTTCCAGGTAGAAAAACTTGAATAGCAATAGTTGATTAATCTTATTATTGTTTTGTATCTGTTACATATTAAGTACTGCATGAAAACGTATATATAGTATAATAGAATTGTTGTTTGGTTTTTGGAAGGAAAAACCAATTACTGTATGTAAAAAACTGGAATATCACCACGTCATAAACATGCCAGTCATCTTGACCAACCGTGCTGGACAACATATTTATTAGCTAGCGCCTTTTTATTTACATGTTAGAAAAAAAGAATGAGTGAAAGTAATCTGGAAATCTTTCTCCAAAAACCTGCAAGAATCAACACTGTTCAAAGGTTAAGTATTGAATTGTTAAACATTGTTATAGATTTTAGTCAACAAGCAAAATGTTGGAATGTATAAAGGCGGACATACAGTATCATATTTTATCTGATCAAAGTGTGTGTTCAAACATAATTTGGTAGTGTATATGCTCTAAAATACCGGTCAAACTTTTCTAGACCGCCTTAAATCTATTTTCAACAGTTTGAAGACCTGCTAACCCTATTATATAGCCCCTATTATATTCATCAGATGCAAATTTGTCTACATCAAATAAAATTTGACAGTGTATGTCCACCTTAAGACATTTTTAAAGATTAAGGGTAAATATAAAAAACTATATATACCTACCACCAAAATATTGAAATCTTGAATTTTTTTTTTTCAATCTTTCTGGCAATTTTCAACTAGGAGAAATCGTTTCTGGAATTGGTTTTAATCTATTTTCTCAAGAAATTGGCCAATTTGTTCTTTAAAAATAAGCGGTGTCTCATAACGTTCCTTAGCAATGCACTTAGCAATGGGTTTCAACCATTTAGTGACGCTTAAGGTTGCAATATGCCAGATATTTTTACCCCTAATTATTCACTTATGCCACGGTGATCGGTTAGTAGAAAAAATTAATCAAAACAAGTTAGATTAATTAGCATGCCACAAGTAAAGTGTAAGTTTTTTTATTAACAAGAATTTATTGATTAAACTTTTTCAGTACAGATTTAAGACGCACGGGGCATTTTATATTTACCGAGCAGGGGCGTGAGCTGGCTGCTTTAGAAATGTCTGTGAAATAACTATGAATGGATATAGTGAGAACAAAACAAAGAAAGATGTTAAGAGCTAACGGGAGGGACATTGAGGTCAAGAACAATGAATTGGTATTAAAATGAATGGGCAAAACTACAAATTAAGAGAACTTATAATATTGCATAAGTTTCAGTTTTTCATGTTTAAACGTGTTTTCCTCAAAGCAACGAATTTCTAAATTAAAAACACGGAAACTCAGGAATGGTGAACTTTTATGCGATGAAAGTTTGCATGCTTTCTCTTCTTCTTCTTGTGGAGATGAACTAAAATCCGTGCAATATACCCAGCAGTTGCTTAATAGTAACAGCAAATATAGTACTTGGGCCTAAAAATATACAAAAACCCTCTCCGTATCTTCACAACGGACGATAAAAAGTTACATAATATATTTTACTTCAGGACCTTCAATGTATCAATCTAATCAAAAGCACCAAGTTTCACGTTTTGAGCCTACGCTGTTCTGCAGATATATTGTCCCAAAATTATTGTCCTTGTGGAGCTGTGGTACAGTGGTGAGCGAGTTAATCTTGCAATCCAGGGGTTGCGGGTTCGACTCTCATTCACGCCACAGTGCGGAGGATGACCTCTTCGCTAGAACCATAGGTTATATATGTTTATATGTTTGTGTGCGCCACAATCGATGCCTATAATGTGATATGTGAATGTGCTCCTGTGGTGCAGTGTTTGCAATGCGCGTGGTTGTAAGCCCTGAGCTGAAAGTTTAGATGAAAAAAAAACAACCTTTAAAAACCTTTATGCAAATGTGTGGTTCTAAGGAGATGATTGTTTTTCTAAAACAGTGAAAGTTTATATGCTAAAAATACGAATAATGTTTTGAAGATAAGAACTTATTACAACAATGCTGTTTCCTACCTTGAAAAAAATCGATGTATTACTTAGTAGGGATACGTAGTTAGCATTCCATGGGAAATTATTAAATAACTTAGTTAAAAACAAAAAATATCTGGAAACGCTATTTTTCTTATAGTAAGTGCAGTCTGGTTCACCAGAATCAATTAACTTAACATAAATAGAAGTGACTTGGAGCTTTTTACAGAATGTAAAATGAACCAAAATTTTCCCTTTTTCTCCACAAGAAGGGAAAAAAGAATATAATTTTTTTTAATGATAATTATTGCTTAAGTATATTTTAGCATTTCAAGTTTGGGTTTTTAAAAAAGTTGGCAAATATGATAATTATTACATTTTCTTATTGTACATAAAATGAATCGAGCCCATAAAAATATTTTCTTATACATTTGTCAAAATTTATAAGTTACAGGAAGTGTAACTAACAGACACCAATTATGTTACAACCATACATATGTCAACCATATACCTGTGTTTGCAATTCACTGAAACATTCTCTCAAATGATCATCAGTAACTGCGCCTGATTGAAGCAATGCCCACAGGAAAGAGATAGAGGAAGAACGAATTGTGGCTGCTGTGCTGCAAGATAAAATAGATTAAAAGATTCATATACGATGAGAATTAACACTGTGACAGAGGGTGTACCACATGATTGAACTTCACCCTTGTTCACTAGAGGTTCTAAAATTAGTACTGATATTATCAATTCATCATATTATTATTATTAAAAGTTACAAAACATTTACATGTTTTATCCTGATTTGGTAAGATGTACCACAACATTCCAACAAATTGAGGACATTAAAAAAAACCCGTTTAAATTGGGCATAAAATATTCTAGTTTACAGTGTATAAAAACAACATAATCCATTTTACCAATAAAGATGTAGCCAGGAGACTGGTTTAACTTTCTTTCACTTCCTCTTTCTCTTCACCTTATTATCTCTGAAATTTAGCTGGGTCACAAAGACTAAATAACTAACAATTTGTTTGCCAAGTTTTTAAATTATTGATGCAGAAACGTTTATACTTTGTATGTACACTATGCCATTTTATCAAGAAAAAACTATAGAATGAACAGTCAGCAAGACAAATAATTTCGTACATCTGAAACTGTTGATATGTAGCTGTTGATAGGTAGCTAATCATTTCCACAAAATAAACTTGGATATTAAAGACAGGCATGAAGCGAGTAAAGAAAATTGGCTGGGTCCCTGGTAATTAAACAGGTTGGCATTGAAACAAGGAAATGCTAGAAAATTGGGATATAGTAAATCTAACGGCCAACATATTAATTATCACTTCAGCATCTTATGCATAGCCACCATTTAGACCCAAGAGGGCGTAAAAATTATTTGATTGGTTTGGTATCTTTTAAATTTTACTTAGCTTGATAAGTTAACATACACAAACTAATGTTAGATAATGAACCCAGACATTTAATGAGACTTTATTCAATGGGTGTCAGGAGTAAATCAAACTACCTTGATCTTATTGATCTAGTCAATAAATTAAATACTGCCTGCAGTATTAAAAGTATTTTGACAGTGAGCGTAAGATCAATGAGATAGATTGAAGTGTGATAATAGTGAGATTGATGGTTTCAACAGAAACACCTTTTTCAATTCTACTTTAATATGGCAGATGTTGCTTACATCTCAAACAAACAAGAAGCAGTTGGTGACATGTATAAGATGGGTCAATTATAATGTCTAGGAAGATTTCATTGGTTTACTCCACTTCTTGGAACAGATGATAATACTATTATTGAATTTTTTAAAGTAAGGTTATGCCATATATAATATATTTCGCCACTTTTTGATTACACAGTGGAAAGCATTAAAGACCATTTTGACCAATCCGATTATAAATGATATTCACATATTCAAAAACCTTTCCTTAAAGCCATTAATTAAGAATTAAGAATGAAAAGATGAGTTAAAGAACTTTTATGGTGTTGATTTTAATGATCATGCTTAAAAACACAGTTGTCACTACATGCTGAAGTGAGAAAGAAATTGAAGATAGACACACTGTAACATATCAAATATAAAAATATATTTACACTGTTGGATCCCAAAAGAAAAGTCATATTCTCAGAAATTCATATATTCTCATACCTGCAACAAATGCTGAGTGAAAGATCTTTTTGGACCTTAAATCCTTTTGGTTTTGAATGCATGTCACAAAGGTAAGATTAACACATTGAATTTAGCAAGTGTGACAAATGAATTTGTGAAAAACTATCACAACAGAAATGGAGTATTTAAAACTACTGGCATTCCTGAAATGAAGGAGGTCAGAAAGTGAATATAAATATAAATATGAATATGAATATAAATAGCAGTTTATTAAATTATATATACTTATTAGTTTATTTTTATACTTATACGTTATATATTTCCATTTTATCAAAACACGAAACTAAACAGCTATTCTCGCAAATCTTGGAAGGGTATTTTCGTTTAAATACAGATGTGAAAAATTGTAATTTAAAAAGGTGTAAATATACTTTGAAAAATACAGGGAATCACATTTTCCACAAATCTAGAACCCAAATCAAATTTTCCTAGACCAGCCCCCAAACGTTAACAACTCAGATGCACCCCTTGATTAGCTTTAATATACAGTATATATTCTATAAAAATTGGGTGGGAAGACAAGTGGTCCTTATAGAGGGGTTTCTTATACGATTGTGGTCTTTATAGATACTCACCGACCAGCTACCCAGACACAATTTGGTAATATAGCATTTTTAATAAAGGAAAGTGTATGCACTTGAAACTGCTTTTGAACACCAGCTGCATGACAGGACTTCATAACAATCTGTGACATAACAGTAAACATCCTAAAGTAAATAAACAAGCACTAAGTAAATAAATATATCAAGTTAATAGTCTATTAATTAAATTTAAGTTTTGTTACTGTTTTACAACTGTAATTACTATAAGTATTACTGATGTTGTTATTTTTTGTTTTGTTATCATATATTTCACATTCTTTGCATGAGATATATCAAGGCTTTTCCATAAAGGAGATATAACAATAAAATATACTATAATAAAATGGTAACATACCTACTTGAACCATATGTAACTATTAAATACTACCTATTTTTATTTGATATACTTATTTCTTGTAGAAAATAACATAGTATGTATACAAGATTCCTTACTCTTTTAATTGGTCCATCCAAACAACTTTAACCCTTCAATGTATAATGTTCCAGGAAAGAATCACATCATTGGTCACTTCTTTGCTATTTTGCTTTCTCCAGGGGATTAATTATTGGAAATATAATGAAAATAAATTTATTTACTAGCTGATATATGACTCGCTAGTTCCTCATAAAATTAGAACAATTTCCAGAGGGAAAGTTTAATATCACCAGGTGTGTTTATGCATTAAAGGGTTAAAACTATGTTATATGTAATTTATCATGCATACAATTTCATAACAACATAATTATATATAATAAAAAAAACGATTGAATTTTGCTCAATACAAAGTTGGCATAGGGTCCAAAATTATGCTTTACAAATGTCAACTGACCTACTTGCAGCCCTGAGAAAAAGCAATGCAAGCAAGTCTCAAAAAAGAAGAATATAAACTACCAGCGAATATATAAAACTTGGCTGCCATTTACCTTAGTCTCATTTCTGGATCTTTTGCAGTATCACAGCATTTAATAAATATAGGAACAGCATTATCAAGCAAAGTAGATATAGCTGGACCAGACTCTGCAAGTAAAGATACAAATACGAAACATTCCGATGATTGGCTGGACCATTGATCACATGACAACTGAATATAAAAAATTGAATTCTTTAAAAAAAAAACTTTTTGAATGAAAACCCTGGTGCATTGGTGCATTATATTAATTATATAAATTACAAGAACTAAAATAACATTTTCCATTCTAATTCCCATCTTGGATGTCAACTTTGGTATAATTTCAAGATGGTATTTTTATTAATTAATTTATATGATCACATATGTAAAGCATTACTGTAGTGCCTGGTATCAAATTTAAACATTTTCAACAAAACAGGCATTTTTCCTAGAAATTAAGAAAGATAAGAAAGATAGTGTCATTATTCATTAGTCAGGCCCTAACTAGCCCCCAAAAGGCTCCAAACGTCTGATGTTGCCTCTCTTAATTTCTAAGAAAAAGTGCCCTTTTTGCTAAAAATGTTTAAATATGATGTTATAAGGAAGTGTAACCACAAAAGTACCTTTTCTCTTCTACCTGACCCTGTCCCCTAGTTTTAGATTAGATATTCTAGATTATCCACATCTACTTTCAGTTATGAAGAACTATATGAGTTGAGATCTGGAGAACTAGAATTTGACATTTCTAAAAACCACTCTGAATCTCTCTAAATCTTAGCAGTTATGATTAAAGCACTGGAGAAAACATACAACATTTTTATTATTATCTCAATCAGTTTTCATTAAATATTCACCAGATAAAATATATTCAACTACTCTTTATAATGGAATTTTCTGCCTTCCTTAGTCTTCTGCCTTCAATTGTTTACTATGTACATATAAAGATATGTACATAGTAAACAACTGAAGGCAGAAGACTAAGGCATTACAGCATTATTTTTATAAATGGAGTTACCTCTGTTAATTTAACTCCATAGACAGCCTTTAGAGAAATTATGCTTACTATATATGCAAATGCTTACATAAGTGTCTGGGCACTTATTTTAAAACTCAAATTCAGAGGACATTCATTCAAGAGTGACTATAGATTTATAAGAGAACTTAGATGCTCCATCAAGCTATATTGTCAACAAGAGTGATACAAAATCTTTAAAATTTTGAATTTTGACAATGAATTGTATTTTAAAAATAAAACATTTCATGATTGACTTCAAGATATTTTCATTTTTTAATCTTGTATCAATATAATTATATCAGATTAAAAAATCAATTTAGAGATATGTACCCACATAAGACCCTTGCATGCTTATTTGAGAGTTGTTGTACTTATTAAAACACCAGACAGGCTGCCAAGTGATGAGCATTAGTCTGGAAATAGTGGCCGGAGAGGGGCCCCCATGATGAGCCCAAATGAAGAAAAGTTTTCAATTTCTCAATTGGCAGAAATGGGATTCTGTGGTGTCTTTTGTAGCTAATATCATCTTTACTTTGTTGTGGAAAATGGTTCTGGTGGACATGACATTCACAGTAGCATTTTGAGTATAGAATGGAATTAATGTTTACAAACCCAAGTAACTTATGGTTTGAATCCATCATTGACATTTAAATTAAAAAAAGATTTCTTTATATACAAATAGGGCTCTGGTATGATTTACCTGA
This sequence comes from Bythotiara depressa, assembly GCA_027564595.1. Classification (NCBI taxonomy): domain Eukaryota; kingdom Metazoa; phylum Cnidaria; class Hydrozoa; order Anthoathecata; family Bythotiaridae; genus Bythotiara; species Bythotiara depressa. The sequence continues at coordinate 8,452 of JANTOQ010090267.1, read as the reverse complement.
CAGCGGGGGAAGTTTGATAAAAAACAAACACCCAAATTTAGAATAACTTGTTGGTTTATAACAGGGACTGTTTGTGTTAAATCATATTCAATTTACCTATACTTACTAATAAAACACGATAATAATTTAGCGATATGTGTAGATGCTTGAAAATAACATATTAATACCTTCAGATTTACTAACAGTTCACAACCATAACATTCAAACAACTTGAATCTATCTTCTAGATTAAGCATTTTACTTAATGCATCCATTTCATCATTAACCTACAAAGAATAAGCACACTCTATAAAAAATTAGAGTCTAAATTTATAGCTCCCATCATGAAATGAACAGAAACTTCACAATTAAGCATAACGTTCATTATTAAAATCAACATACTTATATATACAGGAATAACTTTCAACAATTACAACAATTACACTGCTATTTATCATTTATCTTTTTGTACAGACCTAATCCTTGAAGAAGAAGAAGAAGAAGAAGAAGAAGAAGCTTTTTTTCTTAAAGATTTACTTGAATGTATACCATTATCATATCCCCTTCCAGTCATAACATTATTTTCAAGAAAATGTCAGAACCAAATACCTTTGAAATGATAGAAAAACTAACAAAACTTTAGCCCTTTAATGCATAGTGTCTCTGAAAAGGAATCAAACTATGTATTGGTCATTTTCTTTGCCATTTAATGATTGGAAATAAAATGCAAAATAAAATTGATAAAAGCTGATATTACCCTCTAATTCCTCATAAAATTATAAAAGGTTACCAATGGGAAGTTTAATAAAATCATGAGGTATGCTTATGCATTAAAAGGTTATAGGAGACAATTATTACTAGTACTGCATTGATTGACTTCACAACCAAATGATCATTTTAGGATTTCACCTAAACTTTTTCATGATTAAATAACATTTTATTAAAAGAAATAAGCTAGTATTGCTTAAATGTTTTGTTCAAATACCTAAGTTCTACCAATTAGTGGATGCATTTGGATATGATGTGTGTTCTGACCATGCATTGACATGACTACAGAGCAAATAAAAATATATAAATTGTAAGTTGAAAAAAAATCAAACATCAAAAATTGTTTGGCACAAAATAAAAATTGAATAGAAAACAATAGTATATCTAAGGAGAAATATTTCGCTAGCGAAATGTGAAATTAATTGGAAATCTGCCTTAACCGTGTTCTATGGGTCAGAAAAAAGATCACACTTTTCAAAAACTACTATAACCTCACCTTTTGTCTAACCATATCATTTTGTGCGAGTGCTACAACATTTAATAATATTTTGAACAAACAGCAACCAATATCTGCATGATTGATGCCAGTTTTTGAAACAAGGGAATTGACACAAGCTAGCAACTGTATGTGACATTCATTGTTAACTGTACTACATATACCACTCTCCTCCAGTGTTGAACAGATATTCTAGAATGTAGGTTATTAAAGTACAATAGATAATTTTGTCTTATTTTCAGCATATGTTTGTGAAGAAACAGTGTTTCCGTTCACGCTTATGTATTCATGCTCCTTGTCATTGTTAATTAATTAATTAATTAATTTGTTATTACTTTCAAACTTCCTGGATAAAATTAAATTAATTTCCTCTTTCCTATGTCCATCTTTATAGATAAGAGTGACAATATGAAAACAGGAATGAAAAAAATAGGTATATAACTACTGCAGTAACAAACTAATTTCCCTGCACTGTTAAAATTATGAACAAAATAATTCCATCATAAAGTGTTGATAAAACATGGGGTCATTCGGAACAGAACACAACAAGTATTGTCAACATTATATTTAATTACCTTGATTTCACTGCCAATTAGTTCATGGTTAGCCCCCCTAATAAAAGCTGCCAGAACTGCAAGACTGCTGGACAATGGGAGTGGAGATGATGAAAACAGAGATTCCAGGTGTGGTAAGATTAATTTGCAATATACAACTGGTTCAACAAACAAACCAACAAGTTCTGATGTGCGAAGAACCTAAGAAAGGAAGTAATTCATTATGCTATAAATGATTGCTTATAACACTAGAAATATGCAATGACAACATAACTTGATAGCTTGCAATTATTATATAATTTACATACTGTTTCCCTGTTATAAACAAATTAAGAGTTGCTTTCATAGCTGCAACATGGATTGGTGGAACCAAAACCCGTGTGTCAAGCTTTTTAAATAATTTTTTCTCATTTTTATTGCCGATGCTGTTAATGATAATGTGAGTTGCCACAGCATTGTGTGTAGTACATGCCTTTAGCTTTACCAATTCTTATGTAACTTTTGTTCACATCTGGATATTATAGTTATATACATGTCATATCAGATATTAAACAAATCAGAGTAACACAATCCTTCAGAATGGTCACATATTTTGATACTTTCGCACAGAAAAATATAAACAATAAATATTTACACTTTTCCAGCAAACAGGGCAAATGTTTTAACTCACAAATAAATGAAAAATTTGTTCATGTAATAAAATATAAATTTCTGTACATCAGTATGTAAATAAACAAAAAGAATTCCAAAATATTTACATAACTACAAATACCTACACTGAAAAGCATTAAAAGAAAAAAATAGTATCACCTCATTAACAACTTGCTTCTCCTCATCTTGTGCAGCTTTATACAAAGCTTTTGATAATAACTCCATATGCATTGTAACATGATCTTCACAATAGTAAACAAGGTGATAGAGCAGACATGCTGACTATAGCAAAAGAAAATTAAAGCAAAATAAAGATCGTGCAGAAACAGATGCATATAAAAGATAGTACAGACATTTCCAATAAATTATACTTACTTTGATTCTGTTACTAACAGTCCAATCTGTAATGTCATGTGCCAGGGCAGGCAATATTTTTGAAAAATTTCTTTGTATTAACACCCTACAACCAATACTGGGTCTCTCATGTTCTAAATAAAAATACAATAAATCTGAAATATTTTTTGTTTACATTTTTCTCATAAAGTTATGCTACCATTTTGATGGATTGAGTCAGTTTGATTGGTTAATTTATTTTGTATTTTATTTACAATGTAGCAACAACAACATGATGTAAATGAGATAATCATGAGGTAATAGTACCTAATGTTATGACATGCTTCAAGTATTATAAGCTTGTGTTCACGTTTAATGGTTACCACATATCTAGAGGTGGTCATTTAGGAAGGGCATCTGGACTATAATTATAATTTGCTACAATGTCCTTCATGTAACCCATCCAAATGCTTTGAGAAATACAACACTCAATTAACACACAAATACTAACAAGCAACCAGTAAAACTTCCAAAAGTGAAAACTGAATTTGATATATGATAGATACAGAAAATAAATAACTTTTTAAAACTAGGTTAAAAGAATATTTCAATGATGAGAAACAGTCTTAAGACATGTACATTTAGTGATTTATTCCTTATTTGTTCATTTGAGGGTCAATTTCTTTAGTGCACTCTTTATCATATCATTATCTTATCATTTAAGCCACCATAATATTTTTCACCAACTCGTTTGTTTTTCAGGTCTACTTCCAACTCTTTCCCAAAACTAGTTTAATTCCTCTGCCTCTTTTTAAGATTATTAATTTTAACTTTTTAATTCCTAATTTTTACATAATGTTGTTTATATGTATAATACAAATATTGTAATTTTATGAACAGGACCCAGTTGATAACAGTTTTTATTGTAAATACTGAAATGATTATCATATATAAATATTCGATAAATAAAAAGAAAATAGTAAAATGTTAATAGTAACAACAACAACAACAACAAAAACATTAACATATTATGATAGCAGAGAAAATGTTGATAGTGGGGAAACAAGCATTTTAATTGCCTTACTATTACTGAAAGAGTCTCTAACACAAATAAAAAAATGTCATACTTAAAAGATGTTCAAAATGCTTTGGTGTGTTGTAAACTTTCTTGTCCTTAAAATCAGATTCATTCTCTTCCTCGTATAGTTCTCCAGCCTAAAATGAAATAAGGCTAAAAAGATAAGCCACTAGTTACACTATCAGATCATTCATGAACAGGTTTCTAGGAATTCCATTGTAGTTTTATGATGATATTTGTTGTATACTGTTGTTCAGATGGAAATAGCTTCTTGCTATTAAAACTTCAAATCAATCATCAAATGAGAAAGCTACAGTATAGTACATACCTTTTATGTTATTTGTGTTTTACTGAATTGTTTTAAGGGGATAGAAAGGGCTGATTCAGAATCTTGTCCCCACAACTGTTTTTAGACAATTTGCAATTTGGGTGCCGAAAATAAATTGATTATATATAGCTTTTTTCAGACCCTATTTATGGTGGGGCGCATGCCCAGATGTGCCCAAAATCGGTATATTGCCCTGTAATTTGGCTTGGATCAGGTTTAATTTTCAGGTTATAAAAGGAGCTGGATAACAGATTAACATCTACAACAATATCTACATGGAATAGTAATCCTCTATCTATTTGAATGGAAAAGACTCAAAATGATAATTTACTTTCCAACTCACCTTAATAAAATAGTCTAAACTTGTGGATCGTATTTCTGGTATTTCATCAGACAAACCACTCAGGAGTAACGGTAGCAAATTATGAAAGAAAGAGTACCTATGGATAAATATAATAAGTTTACTATGTGTGTTTATAGAATTTTCAACATATTCCAAAGTTTGTAAATATACCAAAACAACATTTGTTTCAACTATTTCAGGTTTAAGACCTTGAAGACATTAACATTTTTTCAATTCATCATGCAGAAGATACATCCACTACTTTTCAAGTCCTTGTATTGTAGATATGCACACTGTGTATGGTCATACTTACCAAAAAATACACCCATCCTTTGTAACAAAGTAAAGCTGTGGAATCCCATGAAAGAAACTTGAAGAACATTAAAACTTAAAATAATTTTTTTTCAATTATCATAAACTTACAAACTTAACACACTTTAAAAAGAAAGAAAAATATCTAAATCAGTTGATATAAAACATGGACAAGTACAAGAGAAAAAGGATAACATGAAAAAGAGGAGAGACAATAACTATTCCCTGTAAGGCACCAAAGAAATATCATCAGGGAAAATTGCCTGATAATAGAAAATAAATATAGGTTGACTTGTATCCTACTTATTCATATACTATTTCCTGCTAAACATATAAATTTAATTTGCAACATTAAAAAAATACTACTGTATATACTTTGGAGGAACCACAAATGGCATATACTCTATGTGTGCTTAGTAACACTGTATAAAAGTATTTCCTTCCCTTGTGTTGTTTATTACTATTAACATACAAATCAAGAAAAATAATTTGGATACAGATAAATAATTTATGTATGCAGATAAACAGCTTGCATAAAACATAAACAATTAATTTCAAACAACTTAACAATAATGCATTAAATATATATCCAAAAAAAATCTTATAAAGCATGGATTACAAGAAACTTTACTTTACGAACCTGTCTCGTAACTTGAGTAGCCATGTTCCAATAACCTCTGTCACAATCAATCTCACTGGAGATGAATGGTCAAATGTACGCTGTGCAATATGGCTGACGACATCACTTACAGCTTTTCCACTGGTAGCTAATATAACAGTACCTATTGTCTAATAAATATATTATTTCAATTTACAAAATTCATATGTACAAATTCAAATGTAAGTCCTTTTTGTTATCTATAGTCCACATCAGATATATTACCATACATCTTGATATTTTATCACAAACTAAACTAAAATTGTACTAGTTCTAACTAAATTTTATTTACAATTTTTCATAGAAAATATGAATCACTATCCATATTAATAATAAATAAAAAGCATTTTATTAATTATTGCATTATAATCATATAGACAATGACAGACAAAATTATTCCGTTGTGATTATACTTAATAGTGAATAAAAAATAAACCTTGATACAATATGACATTATGAATCTAAAACAATTACTTTTTATATTTTGTTAGTAAACTATTTTTATGTTCAGTATATATACGTAGTAATTAAAAACAGAAACAAAACAAAGTAATAGCAGGTCCCTGTAAAACACATGTTAAGATTTCATGTCGTATATACATGCAGAAAATATTTTGACAAAACAAATTGTGACTGTCATGAACAGATAGTGAAAAGATGCATGGGAAAAATATGATCGCTACAAACAATCAATTTCTACAGAGAAAACAAAGCCTACAATATCAATGTTACCAAAGTTGTTAGTAAATTTTTATATATATTATTATATAATATTTTTTATATTTTAAATATACATATATACAGATGTGTAATATTAATTATATACTTAAAAAAATTGGTATATACTTTGTTTTAGATAATTATTTCTTTCAAGATTCTCTAACAATAGTAAACATTATTTTAAGATACCACATTTGACAAAAGCAGAAAAATGAACTCTTAATTAAGGATAAAATGCAATAAAACTTGACAATTTCTTTTGGACAAATGAACATATGTAGGCAAGCTCTTATGTCAAAGGAACTCACATTTTATCCATGGTAGATACAAAGAAAAATACATACCTGTAAAACTGTTGCTCTGACTTTATTGTGTTGATGTGACAAAGATTTTAATAATGGTTCAACTAATGATTCTCCTTGCTGGTAAAACCTTTCTGGAGATACAGTTGATATTTTGTCTATGCACATGCAACTGGCCTGGATGTAATAGATAATAGAAACGCAAATACATATTATTAATACTGACAGTATATATAGAAACTCAAATACACATTAATGCTGACAGTATGTATGTATATATCCTCACAGTTCACCTCCTGACTCTCTTATACATTTGTAAAAACATCACTGCTACCTATCTCCTATTTTATTTGGTCTCATCAAGCAATACGTAATTGTTCCTATTTATTCATTTTTCATATTTCCCTTCAACCAGTAAAAAAAATTGTATTTTTACTGAAGGCAGTAACAGTCTATATAATAAAACAGGTTACAACCCTACCTCAACACAATCATGATTATTCGTGCTTCCACACAAGGTGAAAGAAGCTGTGCCTAATAAATTCAATCAAGGCAATTCCCTTCAATCATTAATTATAGAAATGTTTGGTGATGCTGAGGCTGATACTGATTTTCTATTCTACATATGAACATGACTGTACAGTAGTATGTGAATTTGGTGATGCTGGAACATGAACATACAGATATGCATATGCATATGAGCTTGTCACATTGACATTTTGGAAACATAACATAATTTAGAAATACCTTCCTCACATCAGCAAGTGGATCGATAATTGTCTTTTGAAATATTTGAACAAGTTCATCAATGTAAACACCAACTTTATCTCCACAAATATCAATTAATTTTCCTAAACTTTCAACAAGCAGTAATCTAATTTCTTCGGTAGGTTCTGTTATCTCTTTACTAGCAAGGCGTTGGTGAACTGTTGGGATAATATAGGCGAGATACTCATCAGGGTGACTCATTTGACAACAAAATCTAAATTGAAAAATTCCCGTCCATACAGTTTCACGTTATTCTTTATTCTCCTTCACAGTTTCTTTATATGTGTCATCTACTGTATGTATAAATTATTATTATAATCATAATAAAGCCTGGATGAAGTCAGACAAAGGAAATTCAGTATTTGTTGCTAAAATCTTATTCTCAAAAACTATGCAGTTGTAATGTATATGTATAGTCATATATATGAATATTTAAATATAAAAGAAACAGTAAAACCGCTACATAAAACAACAATATATATTATGTTAATGTTTTAAAATAATATAGATAAAACATTCAGACTTTTAGGCTACTGTAAAGAAGTCTATACTATATATATAGAAATAAAATTCAAACAATAATTTCTAACTCATAATCAACTAACATGTTATATAATATGTTATATGTAGTACTTAAAAATCAAATACTTACTGGACTATTAGCTTGATTGCCAACTCTCTCGTTCTATCATTGGGATCACTAAATAATTTTAATGCTAGTTTGTATACGTCTGTGAATATTATATCCAAAACCTCTTCAGAGTATGGTGGAGATTTATTAAGTATTTCTTTTGTGATCTTTTCAAGTGCTCTCCGCCGTGCCATTTTATTCTGATCTGACAAACAATGTAAATCTCTTTTGATGCCCTAAAATTTGAAATTACAGTATGACTAGGGTAAAAATAAATTAATATATTATATAGTATACATCATGCAATCAAACATTCCAACCATCCCAGTCTGGCCGGGACAGTCCCGGTTTTACTTTTGTTGTCTCAGCATCCTGGTTTTACCAAAGAAATCATGGATTTAGACATTTCCTCAAGTTTAAAAATTCCCAAACGGTACAAGCTGATTTTTATTGCCAGGGTGCAACAAATAGGCGTACGTGCGTACATACGTACGCTTGTCCAAATATATTTGCAACAAACGTACTAAACTT